>JASDQU010735888.1:43168-130218 GCA_032191745.1 Picea mariana | reverse complement strand
AAAACTAACCTAGAATAGGGCTGACGTCACCCTTAGAAGGCTTGACGCAGCAACATTATATGTGATCATATTTATGGTATTCAATGCGTTGTGATAATTGAAGGATTAATATTGTACATTGAATGCTCTATCGTTTTGTATTTATTGAAGAAGTTATATTATAAACCATAGTCTTTATTGCAATCATTGACTTCATCAATAATTACATTTATGCTCATATATAATCAAGATAGTCATTTGTTTATGAAGTACTAACCACTGCTGCACATTTTAGTTTCATTTGCCTTGTCTCGCAAACAGGTGTCCTTTTCAGTGGAATACCTTCATTTTGACTATCTCTCTTGGCAGGTAATCTGTGAAGGGAAAGCCCAATTTGACCCTTGAGCCTTAATACCTTGATCCTTTTCCTTCAATACCCCAGATTACTAGGGACGTCTCCCTTGGGATTAGCCACCCTGAATAGAAAGAGCTCCCCATCGAGGTGACAGTGGATGGGGAAGCTCCTGTTACGCCAGTTTGACTCTTGCCTTCAAGCTATTAAACCTATCCTACAAACTGAGCGATAACAGGGCCCAAACATGCTTGCACCCTAGATATCATTTTCCTGAAAGTCTAAAACCTAAGGCCCAATCGTGCTTCACCTTAGGGTTTAGACTCTACCTCTTGGTTTCAATTAGATCAATCTTCAAGTTTGGATGCATTTAAGACTCCATAGGCCCTAGAATGACAACAACACTGATCTAGAGGCAATCTTGTGGTGAAAATAGTTGTTAAAATCATTTTTTTAAATCTCTCAAGTGTCCTACTAACTTTACTAACCCTAACTCTAGCAAACTCACAATAATTATTGTTATTGTTACAAAAGTTTGATAAAGCCACTGAAAATTGCCTTAATTAGCTGCATACACCTAATTATAAGTGGCTTAAATTGTTCAGAAATCATCTCTAGCAATTGGATAATGTTCTATTGGTTGAATGCTTACTTTTTATGGTCAAATGAGGTGTTTCTGAACAATAATTCTCGTTGTTGTTGCAAATCATTTATTGTTGTTGTATAACTGTTTGCTGCTGTAAATTTGTAACAGCCATTGCAACTTAACTTGTCTAGTGTCTAAAGAGGTCATTGTTGCATACTTTAGCTTGGTAGTTGTTATATATATGCTGCAAATTGTTCATGTTCCAGACAGGTACAACAAGTCACCTTAAAACCTCTCTTTCTTTCCTAGATCTAGACCAACTAACAGATGATCAAAATAGGAGGCAGTAGGCTTGGCTATCAAACTTGCTATTCGATCCCTTGAGGTCACCAGGGAAACTTCCCTTGTGGTGAACCTCCTCCATCACTAAAACAAGGGAAGATCCAAGATCCTACTTAGGTGACAGTGGTAGTTTCTTCCATAGTTATGCAAGATTTAGGGATCTTGCGGTGGGATTTGTAGAAGTACAAATCTTGCGATAACAAGCCAGATTGGTGATACAATAGGAATGTTGTGCAAACTAAAGCAGCAAAAAGTATTGGGATGTAACCGTGGCTGCAAACAATGTTTGAGGTGACAATTTTAAGGTTAAATATTCAAAATTTTGGCACTTGTTCAAATTTGTTTTTGATGCTTGGAATTTTTTATAAATTGCTAGTCTGTCTAATACCATCTTTGAGTCTAGTCAAAAAATTTGATGGCCATAGTTTCAATATACTTGGAAGCAAAGAATGACAGCCATTTTCCCGAATAAATGTGTTGAAATATTGTAACTGCAAAGAGTATTCTATTTATTATTGAGTTATTATTCATCAAATCAATCCCTTTTTGTGGATTGACCATGTCAGGTTTTGTACTTGACCAAATCCCCTTTTGTGGATTAGTCAAACCCTAATTATATTATGCTAATTAAGAAGTCGGCCCCCAGGCCTAATTAAAGTGGTTTTAACCACTTAGAAGAGAAGTCGGCCCTGCCCAGTGAAGAGACACATTTCCAGCACCAGCCAGGTAGTATCAATAAAGGAGGCTAGTGCCTCATTATCTCACTCACTCATTCACTCATCAAGTGAGCAAGTTTTGCAGCTGCAGTTGGGAGAAGAAGGAAGAGAGAGGCGCATTGCTCAATGTTGGATATTCTCTAGTGTTTTGGTTTATTGTCTTGGCATTGTATTGGCTATCTATATTAAGTAAGTTTTTGCTGGGTTTTCTCCCTCATGAAGGTTTCCCAGGATAAATGTTGTGTATCTTGTGATTGTGTTTCTCTCGGTGATCCTACCTATGCTATTGTTATCTAGTAAATTGAAAAGAAACCTAATAATAGCTCAAAACTTAACATGGAATCAGAGCTAAGCTGAAGAGAGCACCTTTCACTGGATAAGCAAAAACGTCACTATTGTCGTACAAGAAAATTAGGGCTTTTTATTGAAGAGGAATTTCAACCTAAAACTCATCAAGGAAGTGTGTCCTAGCCTAGCGAACTCTTTGGCAGCCTAAGCGCACTTTTCTAGTGGACAAAACTCCCAGAAAGTGAAGCCCTAGTTTTCACTGGTACCAGAAAACCAGGAAACCATAACCAATACGAGAAGTACCAGTCCAGATTTTCACAGGCCCAGTTTGAAGGGGTAAAATTTGGATTTTCTGAAATCTGACTGCACCAAGCTACTCGCCTCAGCCAAGCACAGCTCCTGGTAAGTTTAGATTTAACTTCTGAGCACTTTCATTTTTTTGGTCATTTTCCCAGCTACAAGTCAAGATGTCTGCAAACACCAAGCTTGTTGACAAGCTAGAAGGTGTGTATAACTTATGTTCTTGAAAGTATAGGATTGCACTCAATCTTGAAGAGAATGACCTAGCAAGATTCATTAAGGAAGATGTACCATAACCTACCAATGCTACAGCTAAAGCAAAACACTAGAAGGACATGGTTAGGGCCAAAAGAATCATTGCAGACTCTGTTAAAGATCACTTGATCCCACATGTGGCTTCAAAGAAAACTCCAAAAGAAATGTTTGATGCCCTAACCAGGATGTATGAAGGAAGGAATATGAATCGGAAGATGAATCTAAGAAACCAACTCAAGAATACAAAGATGCAGAAAGGAGAAACCGTATATGACTACCTCTCTAGGGTTACTCAATTTAAGGAACAACTAGAAACAATTGGAGATACCCTAGATGAATATGAACTCATCATGACAGCTCTTAATGGTCTCACAAGACCTTGGGATGCATTCATCCAAACCATTTGTGCCAGAAAGGAGAAACTACATTTTGATAGTCTTTGGGAAGAATGTGTTCAAGAAGAAGCAAGAGTAGCTAACCGAGAAGCAATACTATCAAGAGATGAAGATCAAGCCCTAGTTGCTCATGCTAGAGGAGGAAAGAAGAGGTCTCACTTCCAAAAGGAGACTCATCAACATAAGGAATCTCACCCTCCAAAGAGATTCCAGAAGTTTCAGAAAGGTCAAAGAAGAGAAAGAGATTTATCCTCTTATCAATGCTACCATTGTGATAAGATGGGACATATTGCTAAGAATTGTCCAGCTAGAAGAGAAGAATACAAGAAGAGAAACAAAAGGCACCATGCCCGTGAAGCTAAAGATGAAGAGCCACACACGAAGATGATTAAAGAACAGATTGAAGACTATGTCTTAATCTATGCCCTCTCAGGATCAGTATCACATGGAGAGGATACTTGGCTCATATATAGTGGTGCACTTAAGCACATGACAGATTAGAGGGGCATTCTCTCTAGCTATACCGAAAAGAACTTTCCACAAAAAGTTACACTTGGAGATGATTACCAGTACCCTATCAAAGGAGTGGGAGAGTCCAATTACAAACTTGATTCAGGGACCCCAATGAAGATGAAGGATGTACTATATGTACCAGGTTTGACAAAGAACTTGCTTTCTATCTCTGCTTTAGATAAGAAAGGCTTTAGGGTTGCATTCATAGATGGTGAAGTCCTCATGTGGCCTAAAGGCAAAACCATAGAAGATGCAATTGTTATTGGAATAGAAGAAGGTGGCCTATATAAATTAAAAGGTCACTCAAAAGCAGCTTTGATACACTCCACCGAGAATCCATGTGAACTTTGGCATAGAAGACTAGCTCACATCAACTACAAAGCATTACCATATGTGAGCAGGGCAGTTACAGATCTACCAGAATACAAGGTTGACCATGAAGGTGTGTGCAATGGATGTGCACAAGGAAAGAACATCAAGAACCCTTTCCCGAAGAGCGACAGTAAAAAAGGAGTCTTAGAGCTCATCCACTCAGATGTATGTGACCCAATGCCATCAACCTCCATTAGTGGGTATGTACACTATGTATCATTTATTGATGACTATTCTCACAAGACTTGGGTGTACTCCTTAAAGTCAAAAGATGAAGTGTTTGGAAAATTCAAGGAATTCAAAGCCTTCATAAACAATCTCTCTGAAAGAAAGATCAAGACACTCAGGTCAGATAATGGAGGAGAATACACCTCAAAAGAGTTTGTAAACTTTTGTCAAGATGTCGAGAATAAGAGGGAGCTCACCACTCCCTACAATCCTCAACAAAATGGTGTAGCAGAAAGGAAGAACATAACTATAATGGAAGTTGTGAAGACTATGATCCATGATCAAGATCTTCCAATGGACTTATGGGCAAAAGCAGCAAGGACAGCAATGTATGTACAAAACAGATTATCCCATAGTGCACTAGGGTTCAAAACCCCCAAAGAGATGTTCTCCAGAAAGAATCCAAAAGTAAGCCATCTCAAAATATTTGGCTGTCAAGTATTAGTACACATTATAAAAGAGAAGAGAACCAAGTTGGACCCTTCAGGAAAGAGGGGAATATTTGTTGGATATTGTGAGGTCTCCAAGGCCTTCAAAATTTATATACCATGAGAAAAGTTAAGAAACCTAAGCCATTCTCCAGTTATATGGCTTTGATGTGTGATCTCTTAGAGAAGAGCCTACTTGCTTTGAAGAAGCCATTCAGAAGAAAGAATGGGAAGATGCCATGACAGAAGAATACCAATCCATTATAAAGAATGATGTAAGGGAAATAGTTCCGAGACCAAAGAGCAAAGATGTGGGATTTTCCAAATGGCTATACAAGATAAAACATGTTGTTGATGGAAGTATTGAAAAATATAAAGCAAGGTTTCTAGCTCGTGGCTTTTCTCAAAAGGAAGGCATTGACTATGAAGAGACATTTGCTCCTATAGCCAAATACACTTCTATCAGAACCATCATAGCCCTTGCCGCTAAGATGAAGTGGAAGTTACACCAGATGGATGTGAAAACAACCTTCTTGAATGGTGTCATTGAAGAAGAAGTGTATATAGAACAACCTCAAGGGTTTGAAGTTGAAGACAGGAAGACTCATGTATGCAGGTTGAAGAAGGCTTTGTACGGATTGAAGCAAGATCCTAGAGCTTGGTATGGAAGAATTGACAGTTTCCTGACGAGCTTGGGCTTTACCAAGAGTAAAGTTGATTTTAACCTTTACTTCGAGGTTGTGAATGATAAGCCTATTATATTGTTGTTGTATGTGGATGACTTATTCATAACCGGAGAAGAAAAGCTCATCACTGATTGTAAGAAGAAGCTCGTTGTAGAATTTGACATGAAAGACCTAGGCCTAATGCACTATTTCTTATCTCTTGAGGTCTGGCAGAGCCCAGAGAAGATCTTCCTTAACCAAGGGAAGTATGCAATTGAAATACTGAAGAGGTTTGATATGTTGGAGTGTAAATCCATGAATACACCCATGGAAACAAAGTTGAAGCTCCTAGTTGATACTTCGTCAGAATTGGTTGATGTTACGCTGTGCAGACAGATCATTGGATCGTTGATGTATCTGACGAACACCATGCCAAATATATGTTTTGTTGTGAACACCTTGAGCCAGTAGCTAGTAAAGCCCAGACGTGTTCACCTTGTTGTTGCAAAACATGTGATGAGATACCTTAAGGGTACGTTGGACTTTGGTCTCTGCTACAATGGAGATCAAGACTTCAGACTAATTGGTTATACCGACTTAGATTGGGCTGGAAGTGTTTTTTACAAAAAGAGGACTTCTGGATGTTGTTTCAGTCTGGGGTCAGCCATGACTTCATGGTAGAGTAGGAAGCAATCTAGTATTTCTCTCAGCACAGCAGAAGCGGAATACATTGTTGCATGTTCCGCCAGTTGTGAAGCCATATGGCTTCGAAAGTTGTTGACAAGTCTATTTGATCTAGAGATGGAAGCAACCGTGATTCTATGCGATACCAAAGTTGCATAAAGATGACAAAGAACCTTGTGTTCCATGACAAGTCGAAGCACATAGAAATCTGGTATCACTACATTCATGATATGGTGCAGAGAGGAGCCATAAAACTCCAATATGTTAGCATAGATGAGCAGGTTGTAGATGTGTTGAACAAACCTCTGTCTCGTGTAAAGTTTGAGCACTTTCGAGACAAGCTTGGTATAATCCGAAAGGACCTCCCTCGAAAGGGGGAGTGATGTTGATGATATTATTGTATCCTGACCAACAGCGGGTAGCTCAGTTAGGATTTTATATCCTAGGGGACTGATTATCCCTGGACAGATCCCGAAGGTCCGGTAAGGACAGTCTGTCAGAGTACTTGTGCATGTATATGCTAGTTGTGGTCAGTAGTGGTAGCTCCGTTACGATTTTTATAAACCTAGGGAATCTTATGATTCCTACGCAGATCTCGAAGGTCCGGTAAGAACGGTCTGTCAGAGTACCACGTGGTAGCTCCATTAAGATTTTATATCCTAGGGAATCTTAGGATTCTTGGGCAGTTCCTTAGGGACTGTCAGAGTACCATAAAATGTTGTAACACCTGCCTCATTTTGTTGCTCCATGATGATGATGATGTTGCTCCAACCTTCATGCTGTGATGATGTTGTTGCTCCAGGCTTTGTGTTGTGATGATGTTGATGCTCCAAGCCTTTGTGTTGTGATGATGATGTTGTTGTTGTTGATGTTATTGATGATGATGATGTATTAGTGTTATACCAATCCATGTTGATGCAGATAATGATGATGCCATTCCAACGCCTTGTTGTGGATGATGAGAAAAACTTCCGATGATTTATAGATATGCCAGTCAATGTTCCAGATGTTGATGTTGTTTCCCTCTCTCTCTCCTGATGATGTTGTAGAATACCCTTCTTGTTAAGGGGGAGTGTTGAAATATTGTAACTGCAAAGAGTATTTTATTTATTATTGAATTATTATTCATCAGATCAATTACCTTTTGTGGATTGACCATGTCGGGATTTGTACTTGACCAAATCCCCTTTTGTGGATTGCTCAAACCCTAATTATATTATGCTAATTAAGAAGTCGGCCCCCAGGCCTAATTAAAGTGGTTTTAACCACTAAGAAGAGAAGTCGTCCATTCCCAGTGAAGAGACACCTTTCCAACGCCTGCCAACTAGTATAAATAAAGGAGGCTAGCACCTCATTATCTCACTCACTCATTCACTCATCAAATGCGCAAGTCTGGCAGCTGCAGTTGGGAGAAGAAGGAAGAGAGAGGTGCATTGCTCAGTGTTGAATATTCTCTAGTGTTTTGGTTTATTGTCTTAGCATTATATTGGTTATCTATATTAAGGAAGTTTTTGCTATGTTTTCTCCCCCATGATGGTTTCCCAGGATAAATGTTGTGCATCTTGTGATTGTGTTTCTCTCAATGATCCTACCTATGCTATTATTATCTAGTAAATTGAAAAGAAACCTAATAATAGCTCAAAACTTAACAAAATGCCTATTAGGGGTTGTCACAGGAAAAAAGGTGAGAGAAGCCAATGAGGAGGGATGGGAAGCACTGACAGATAGAGTGATCTTGGAGCAGGAGACAGTTGATATGAAAAACCATGAAGAGGTAATACTTATTCAATTATCTATAGATGGCAATACATTACCCAAAATGAATGATAGTGAGCACACCCACATAGTTCCTAATCTAGGGTTGTGTCTTCCATATACGGTGTTCTTTGGCACTTTTCACCCTTCTTTAAGGCCACAACCTTCATTCCTAGGGTTACTTGGGATTTGTACTATTTTGATCTATAAAGACAAATTTATGAAGTCATCATTCCATAAGGATCCTTCATCCTGCAGATGTTGAGCCTGCAGATTCAAAGTGGTTATTTACCTTTATGAACAAGGGCAATTATTATTCGTGGGTAAACCAAATCAGGCCCCTACTTATACATGACAAGGTCCCTTCTTACTGGGGATGATGACAGTTGTGACCTTGTATGTTTGAAGAAAGATGAAGCTCTTGAGTTGATCACTCTTTATATCGAGCCTGATCCCATTCATCATATCAAGGATAACAAAGGTGCAAAGGAAATCTGGCATACCTTCAAAACTCTCTTTAAAATGGTAAATACTACTCAAGTCAACCAACTTGAAACTAAACTCTCCAAAATCAAGATAGGTGACTTCTACACAATGGAGGAATATATTACAAGGTTCAAAAACCTGAAGGTTGACATTCAAACAGGAGGAAAAGGCAAATCAAACCTGGAACTTGTAACTATTGTTCTCAATAATCTCTCTACAACGTTCAAATATTTTGTTTTTATATTCTACAATATTCATTTATTTCTCAAGGATCCTGTAACTCCTCCTCTTGAGGAGGTTTTCCCTATTCTCATTCAGCATCAAGTTACTTTGACGAATATGGGTGAATTAACCCCTCCCCCCGGACCCTTGAGATCAAACCCATCCAAATGCTATCTCAACCCCTCTTAAATTTGAGTCCAATCAGGGTAAAGGGGAATACTTGAAATCCTCCAAGAAGAAAAGAGTCATGTGCAGTTATTGTCATAATGAGGGCCCATCCCTTCAAGTTTTTTTTGTTAAAATACTATTTATATTTAGATAAAAATATTTACAAATCCCTTCAAGTTTTGTCATGCTTGCCTTCAAAAAACTGAAGAGCTTGCAAGATCTACGATTTTGAGGGGCACCAAAGACGATTTTGATGAGAGTGTTGGATCTTCTCATAGTGCACATTGCATTGTACACTCTGCACTTTGTTGAGATTTGGGTACCTTGGAAAGTCGTCCCCTTGTGTTTGTGAGTCTCTGAACACAAAGGGGGAGACTATTACCCGTATTACTTTACTTTATGTTCTAATTTCACATTGACTTAGGAGTTTAAGTCAAAAGTGAAATATGTCACTTAAGTTATTAAAGTGACATTTAATTCATTTTGTGGGTGAATTAAAGGACATGAGGCAAACTAAGGAAACTTGGGAAAGTGGGTTTCCTAAGTGAGAATTTTGGATTAAATCTCACCCATTGATTAGACATGGCTAGATTGGATCTAGGCCACTGATCTTTTAGGGTTTGGCCAAAGAGAGGCTAAAGGAGGGAAAAGGGTAAGAAGAGATTCATTCTTCACTTGAGAGAGTTGAGAGGAGAGGAGGAGGAGAAAACACTCTTGGGCGCATTTCTTGAGGAGAGGAGGGTGCATGAGGTCAAGGGTTTGAGGAGAAGCCATAGCTTGGGTGCTAGCTTGCATGGAGGGTCATTCATGGAGGCTTGGGCAGTAGCTTGAAGCTAGGCGCATTCTAGAGGTGAGAGGCGCACATGCTAGTGGAGAGGCACATCTAGTGAGAGGGGGCGCATCTAGCTTGGGAGAGGTTCCTATCTTGTGGAGGAGGCTCATTCACTTGGAGAGGGCGAACTCTAATGTATGGAGGGTGCAAGGGTGAGTGAGGGTGCACACACTTGTGGAGCTTTTGCAAGAGGAGGGGCGCATTAGAGCATAGTGCACACCAAGCCAAGGAGGAAAGCACTCTTGTGTTTAGGGTGCAAGACCAAGGGCAAAGGCAAGGAAAAGGGCAAGGTTCAAGCAAAGGGAAAAGGCAAGGCAAGAGGCAAGGAAAGAGGCAAAGGGCTTAGCAAGAGAAGAAGGGCGCACCAAGCAAAACAATGCCTTACTTCAATGGGCTAGCAGGCACATCTTCAAGGGACTCCAAAGCATCCAAGAGTGGTTGCTATTGTACTGGGTTCACTTGTATATGTTTTCCTTGTTGTACATTTTGCTTTGAGATCTTCTATATACATCTATCTCCAAACTGGTTTTCCATGGGGGGCTTTTATCCAGGGTCATGTTGACCAAAAATACCTGTGTCCATTTTCATGCACGCTTAGAGTTTAGATCAGCATTTTAGAGTTGTAAAGATCTAGAGGAGAGTTATTTGCTTTGAGTATATTGCATGTGCTAACCACCGGTTACGAAAACACTTGCAAGGGCACCTCAAAAGAGCACTCAACCATCAAAATTATGAACAGAAAAGTACTTGACTGTTTGTTGTCCAAAAACAACAACAAAGGACAGTTTTGGAGACTAAACTTAGAGCCCAACAAGAGGTCAAAGACAGACCTGTTGGGCAGCCTCATATTACCTCAGTTTTCTTCATGGTATCAGAGCCTTAGTGGCAAAGACTTACTGATTTTTAGAGCATTCAGTGGGCAGTTTTGTGGGATTGTTTTGGACATTTGTGGACAACCTCTTATCACACCTATGTTGACAGGAGTGAGGCTATAGTTGGACGACCTCTTTTCACACCTGTGTTGATAGGAGTGAGGTTGTAGTTGGACAGCTTCTTTTCACACCCGTGTTGACAGAAGTGAGGTTGTACTCTTTTGCAGTGTGTAGCATTAGTGTGAGTTTCAGTGGACATCCATGTCGATGTCTCCGATGAGGGCAGAGGATAGGCTAACCGGAGCTAGCAATTGGTCCCCTTGGATGACCAGGATCATATTCGTCTTTAAGGATCTTGAACTATGGGATATAGTTCAAGCTCTCGTGGTGATTCCTCCTGCCCCTACTCCGTCTCCATTGTTGGATGCAGATTTCAGGAAGAACACCAAGGCGAAGAGGACTATTTTTGATGCAGGGAGGGACCACATCATACCCCACTTGATTGGGAAAGACTATGCCTTTCAGATATGGGCCTTATTGTGCAAGTTGTACCAAAGTCCCAATCAAAACCGAAAGATGGTTCTGCGGGACAAGCTTAGGAGCATTCAGATGCTCGATTCAAAGTCGGTTACATCATACCTTGGCAGATTTACACAGATTCGAGATGAGTTGGCCGTAGTCGGAGAGATTGTGGATCCTGACTTCTTGGTGAGGATAGCTTTGAACAGCTTTTCCAAACCTTGGGGATCATTTGTACGAGGCATTGTAGCTCGGGATGTCATGCCTACTTGGGAGAGACTTTGGGACGACTTCGTACGGGAGGAGTTGAGATGTAGCTCAAGATCTTCAGGACAGCAACGTATTTCAGAGGGTGATGAGGATCTTTCTCTTTGGACAAAGGGCAAGAAGAAGATCGACAAGGGTTGTGCTAGACAACGTCCCAAGGGAGAGGCCAAACCACAACAAAGTGGCGGTAGGAAAGAGAGAGACATGAGCACAGTGAGATGCTTTGCTTGTGGAGAGATGGGGCACTATGCAGGACAGTGTCCCAAGAAGAAGAAAAAGAAGCAGCAGGATGGTATGGCAACGACAACAAAGGATGAGGAGTTCACTACTCAGTTTGCGAGGGAGTGTACTTTTGTCAATTGTTGTTTGTCAGTTGATACACCATCCGACAGTAGGTGGGCAGACAGAGTTGAGGAGGTCCCATTGACTCAGAGTATTGATTCAAAGGGATCTCAGACTCAGCTTTCGAGGACATCATCTTTAGGGGTGACTGGCCCACCCGAGACAACTTCAGTTTCAGAGTTGTCGAGCAAACAGAGGGTTGGTGCAGAGGCTTAAAAGCATCAAAGATTGATGAGTGGGAGCAGGGTGCTAGATAGGCTTGAGCCTCACTTGGCTATGGAGACGAGCAGATCAACTTCAGGTGGAAGTCACTTGGTGAGAGACCAAGTTGAGGATCTTGGTGAGATGCCAAGTCCAGATACTCTTGGTGAGATGCCAAGAGGTGAGACTCTTAGTGAGATGCCAAGAGTAGAGACCTTTGGTGAGATGCCAAGAGATAGAAATCCTTGGTGAGATGCCAAGGTTGAGATCTTTGGTGTGATGCCAAGATCTAGGTGATCTTGGATAGGTGGAAACGCACTTCCATCTATGGATCAGGCAGGTCAAGCAAATCTGTGTCAGAGACCACTTGTGATTATCGGGGTACAGCCATACTCACCGAGTATTTACCAGCAGGCAATAATGTCCACTACAGGGATAAGATTGGGGGGAATGGCACTCTCCTCGATAAGAGGGAGTGTTGAGATTTGGGTACCTTGGAAAGTGGTCCCCTTGTGTTTGTGAGTCTCTAACACAAAGGGGGAGACTATTACCCTTATTACTTTACTTTATGTTCTAATTTCACGTTGACTTAGGTGTTTAAGTCAAAAGTGAAATATGTCACTTAAGTTATTAAAGTGACATTTAATTCACTTTATGGGTGAATTAAAGGACATGAGGCAAACTAAGGAAACTTGGAAAAGTGGGTTTCCTAAGTGAGATTTTTGGATTAAATCTCACCCATTGATTAGACATGGCTAGATTGAATCCAGGCCATTGATCTTTTAGGGTTTGGCCAAAGAGAGGCTAAAAGAGGGAAAAGGGTAAGAAAGAGATTCATTCTTCACTTGAGAGAGTTGAGAGGAGAGGAGAAGGAGAAAAAGCTCTTGGGCACATTTCTTGAGGAGAGGAGGGTGCATGAGGTCAAGGGTTTGAGGAGAAGCCATAGCTTGGGTGCTCGCTTGCATGGAGGGTCATTCATGGAGGCTTGGGACTAGCTTGAAGCTAGGCGCATTCTAGAGGTGAGGGGCGCACATGCTAGTGGAGAGGTGCATCTAGTGAGAGGGGGCGCATCTAGCTTGGGAGAGGTTCCTATCTTGTGGAGGAGGCTCATTCACTTGGAGAGGATGCACTCTAATGTATGGAGGGCGCACACAATTGTTGAGTTTTTGCTAGAGGAGAGGCGCACTAGAGCATAGTTCGCACCAAGCCAAGGAGGGAGGCACTCTTGTGTTTAGGGTGCAAGACCCAAGGGCAAAGGCAAGGCAAAGGGCAAGGTTCAAGCAAAGGGCAAAGGCAAGGCAAAGGGCAAGGTTCAAGCAAAGGGCAAAGGCAAGGCAAGAGGCAAAGAAAGAGGCAAAGGGCTTAGCAAGAGAANGCCAAGGAGGGAGGCACTCTTGTGTTTAGGGTGCAAGACCCAAGGGCAAAGGCAAGGCAAAGGGCAAGGTTCAAGCAAAGGGCAAAGGCAAGGCAAAGGGCAAGGTTCAAGCAAAGGGCAAAGGCAAGGCAAGAGGCAAAGGGCTTAGCAAGAGAAGAAGGGCGCACCAAGGCAAAGAGCGCCTTACTTCAATGGGCTAGCAGGCACATCTTCAAGGGACTCCAAAGCATCCAAGAGTGGTTGCTATTGTACCAGGTTCACTTGAATATGTTTTCCTTGTTGTACATTTTGCTTTGAGATCTTCTATATACATCTCTATCTCCAAACTAGTTTTCCCCGAGGGGGTTTTATCCAGGGTCATGTTGACCAAAAATACTTGCATCAATTTTCATGCATGCTTAGAGTTTAGATCAGCATTTTAGAGTTGTAAAGATCTAGAGGAGTGCTAATTGTTTTGAGTATACTGCATGTGCTAACCACCGGTTACAAAAACACTTGCAAGGGCACCTCAAAAGAGGTGCTTAACCATCAAAATTATGAGCAGAAAAGTACTTGACTGTTTTGGAGACTAAACCTAGTTCCCAACAACAGGTCAAAGACAGACCTGTTGGGCAGCCTCATAGTACCTCAGTTTTCTTCACATTTTGGTCCTCTTCTTCTCAGTAAGAGTGGATTGTTGATTCTGGAGCTACTTGACAGGTGACCAAACATGACACCGCCTCTCTATTTATAGACAACAGCACAGTGGACTAGAAGTGGCTATTGGTGACAATTCAGTGATACAGGTTGCAGGTTTTGATGACATCATTATTGATAAAGCTAAGTTTGGAGATGTTCTTCATGTTCCAGTTGTTGGACCAAATCTTCTATCTACAGCATCCAATATTGGTGGAAAAAAATTGGGATCAAGTACGAATAAACAAGAAAACAATGCTCATCATGAAATGGTGGAATTATGGTTGGATCGATAGGTTGTAAAGGACATGAATGATGATTTCAGAGTGGTTGTCTCCAGATCAAGATTGCCAAAAAATGGGAGTGGAACAGGAGCACCATTTCCCAAAAGACCTCGGGTGTAGCATCCCAACAGCGTTTTTATATAATATATATATTATAATGCATTTATATTTTTAAAAAGCATGCAGAATGCTGAGTTAGTGGCAGAATATATGAAAACATGACTATTTGTGCTACTTGTAGATGAATACTACATTATTATGAAGTTAGAATTATCATCCATAGTACATTGATGATTAATCATTCGAGCATCAACCATCTAGATATTACAAACATACAAAATTTTAAACCATGTAATAGAAAGTAGACCATTGACTTATGGAGTGAGATAGGCTATCCACCCACTATCAACATGACTAAAGAGTTATGTTGACAAAATAGGCCATCTGCATAAGCTCTAAAATGAAGTCTGAAGACCAACAGGTCCAAAACACTTTGTTGAGCTAAAGTTTATGACATATAAAGTAGCAAAAAGAGAGAAATAATTATTCTAATTTCTATCTATTTTACCTTCCTCTTTGCACCACCACAATTTCCCCATGAGCCTCGACATGGTAATGGAGTCAGACCTGTTTCTTTCAACATTATGATGAAACTGTAGGTACTCCAACACCTCTCTGCAGAAGAAGTGTTCGCACCTATCAGAGCACCCTTGTCGGCAAACATTGTCGATGTGGCACAGAACTGCCATGCATGCTCCACCACTCAAGAGAAAACAAATTTCATTAATCTTTATTTGCAAGGTTGGTCCCAAAGGCATGGTTTCCATTAATGTAGTGGCTCAATTGTTGTGGTATGGTATCACACTCCTAATCAGGGACTAGTTTGTCTAATGATTTCGTATAACAAACCTAAACTTCTAGGATCCTGGTTTGGTTCTCTTCACCCCACCACCAAGCGCTAGTGCTTACAACATGATGTATGATAGTATTTTGGTGTAAGCACATATGCATGTAGAGGAATATTTAGCATTTCCCAATGTTTTTGCTCCTCTATACGAATATGATTATACAAGTTCACATCTCTAGATTGAACAATGTCCTTAATCTGGCCTAGCATAATGTCAATCTGCTCATACACCTCTCCAGCGACTGGCTAACTTGTATCTGCAAACTGAATCATGTTATAAATTAGCTTGGAGAACTGTACAACATACCTAACCTATGACCAAAAATGACCATTAAGAATAGTTTCCCTCGCTACATGAGCACCATCTCTATCAGGATTCAATACTTTAAGTCATCCCGCTCATCACCATAGCACCCAAACCTTGTCTTACCCTCGATAGGCACCTGAAGGTGAAGAAATAGCCACCAAATCTAGTCTGTGCAATCTCAAGTAGTTGCAACCTAGAGTAAGTGCCATAAAAAATTGGACTCTTGCTTGCTCGATGACGAACTTGATGAGTTTCTTCCCTCTCTTGTACAAATCTAATCCATCCACAGTCTCTATGCTTGACAATATCATGCATGCATCAAAAGGTTCAACATGTGCGCCTACCAAATGATGTGAGGATGCACCTGCTCAATGATTTTTCCTGCTCCATTACAATTTGTTGATTTATCAATAATTAACTGTATCACATTAAAAGGACCAACATCATTAATGGTTTTCAGTAGGAGATCTAAATTGTTTGGAGGAGATAAAGTGATTGACGAGAAGTCATGCGCTACAAAAAAAACTACACCACTAGCCGAAACACCAAGAACATTTATCAAATGTTGTTTTCTAACATTTGTCCAACCATCAAATACAATGGATACCCCACTACTTGCCCGCTCATCTATAAATTATGACAAAGGTCTTTGGATTTTTGCTCTTTCCCTATGTAGAACACAGTTCTAGCTTTCCTATACCCGAGGCTCTTGTACCATTGGGGGACTTTATTGATCGCCTGAACCATATCATCCCAATAAGAGAGCAAAGAACATTGAATGGTATACCACATGCATAGAGAAACTATACCACTTTTGCATCCACCTCATCCCTCCACCAACATCAAGGAAATCTACTATTGTTCTTCTAGATCCACCCGTACATGCCCTGCGTTTCCATTAACAATAGGATGCAAGTATGGTGCCAAGAAATCTAGATGATGCGTCAAATTGAACCTTTTGTTTTTTACCATGCATTCTTTGTGTAGCTTCCTTTACTCGGATGTATTTATCTCTCTTCCTTTGATGCCTTAGAGCAAATTGAGATTTTGATGGCCCCCTTATTATCATCACTCTCCAATACCCTACAAAGATGCCTCCTCAAATGGGTAAATAAATCATGTTAAGGTTTTCATTGACGAGAAGCATCCCTACATAAAATTCAGTGGTTTCATCCCCTCTCCACCCTCAAATTTTGTCACATACTTCCACAAGGGTGTTAATGAAGTTACTTGGGATACTTTTTGAAACCAAATGACTATAGAGTTGCAAATTGGTTGTGGTTAGTTACAAAGATTGAAAAGAGGATATCATGGTGGTGTTTTAGATGGCTCTCCATTGGAGGTCAACTAACACTAATCAGAAACCCTAAACAGATGTGTAAAAACCCTAGAAGACATGTCGACTCAATAAAAGAATTAATATTAAAGTGTTAGCCTCTAAAAGGAGAAGTCGGCCTAGACAAGTGACAAGGAGCACTATAAATAGAGGGCACTTGAGCTCTTTTGTAGACACACTCACTCACAAGCACACACAAGATAAGTGGTGCGCAAGTCTAGAGGAGGAAGTGTTAGAATGTGCTCGTTTTACCATAGACAAATATCACTATTGTCACCCAACCATAGGCTGAAGCCACCCTCCAAGCACCTTGACCTTGACAAATAGAAGAATCCTGGTAGCAAACCAATAGCCAAGCAAGGCTAATGCACCAAGAAAGAAGTAACCAAAGTTGATCAGAGAGTCCAACCCAAAAAGATAGAAACAATAGACTTCAGAACTGGCAGCAGCACCTTCTCCAGGACTTGCGCACAAGACTGCCAAACTGCACTGCGCACAAGTGTCTTTCTGCGATTCTGAGAAGTGTGTGTAAAGTGAGGACTGGCACCCTGTATTTATACTGGCTCTGGCAGACTTGCCTGGGCCGACTTCTTATTCTGAGTACTAATTAATTCATATTAATTATCTCTCTTAGCCGACATCTCTTCTAGGGTTGCATTCACTTCTTTTCTTGCTTCCGGAATATTCTAATCTTGCAAAGGTCACAATGGAGGTTGATACCTCCCGAAGCTACCATAATATCAACACTCCCTCCTAGCTAGGGAGGTATAACAAATAATGGTCTTGAGCACAAACAGACCATTCCACTGGTAGCATCACGAGCACTGTCATTATTATCCAACTGGATAATCTCCATGACAATTGGTACAATGTCAACTGATAGAACACAACTGTGTTTATCCATAGTAGTACACAACTACTCAATCTGTGACACATAGTCAAAAACAGTGGAACATATCCACCACAGTAGCATACTTCTACTGTATGGAGACATATAATCTCCATATTAATCATATCAATTGATATCAACCTGTACAAAAACAATGTTATGATATAAACTTAATCATCTGGGCCATTCTTCCACTCACATCTGTGAGATCTGGAAGAGCATCTACCCTCAGAGTAGAACATCAATGATGAGCTAACTGGACTATTCTTCTCAAGCAAGGAAGAATAACTGTCCTGATTTCTGAGCCTGGACCATTCCCTATCCTGGGCCATTCCTCCGACACTAAACAAAGTGCAACCTGGAGAGAATGAGTCTGCCCTAGGGAAAGTCTGTCATTGATTGTTGAACCTAGACCATTCACCTATCTGGGCCATTCCTCCAGTACTAAACAAAGTGCAACCTAGAGAGAATGAATCTGCCCTAGGGAATGACTGTCCGGACCATTTTCTAAGGAAATGACTATTCTGAACCAACCTCCAAAACGGACCATTCTTTGAAACTGCTCACAACTGTGAGCTTCAAAAGAATGACTGTCCGGCGAGGCGGACCAGTCTTCTTGACCACTGCTAAGAGTGACTGTCAAGAAGAGAGATTGTCTTAGACCATTCCCCATGTTAACCACAATAGGAAATCGTTGTCTATGGTACATCAGCAATCCATCGAACCATTTTCATTACGAAAATGACCGTTCGATCTGGACTATTTTCCGAACTGGAAAATGCCTGTCCGTCAGAAATCTCAAACCACTTTCCGAACTGGAAAGGGATTGCCCAAGCTGGCCCATTTTTCAAACTTGAAAATGAGTATCCTCAATTCGATGATATGTCAGTGCTCCCTCCCAACCTGGAGAGTCATTTCTTCCCTTTCAGCTAAGGGAGTCATTTCCACAATCCCTAGTTTGTCTCGGAAATATGCAAACTTTATTCTAGATAGAGGCTTTGTCAGGATATCTGTCGTTTGCTCATCTGTGGGGATGTACTGGAGCTTTACTTCTCCTTCCTAGACTTTATCTCGAATAAAGTAGTATTTGATCTCAATGTGTTTCGACCGTTTATGAAACACTGGGTGTTCTGATAGCTTTATACAACTCTGATTGTCACAGTGTATTATGGTCGAATCTGGAACCTGATCAAATAATCCAGAAATCAACTTTCTCATCCATATTGCTTATGTACATGCCTCACATGCTGCGATATATTTTGTTTCTGTTGTGCTGAGTGCGACAGACTTTTGTTTCCTGCTGCCCCAAGATATCATAGCAAAGCCTAAGCTGAAACACATCCCTGAAGTACTCTTTCTGTCTTCTGCACTTCCTGCCCAATCTGAATCTGTGAATCCATGAAGTTGTATATCACTGGATGTTGTATATCTTAAACCATAGTTTAGTGTCCCACGGATATACCTTAGAACATGCTTTGCAGTTGTCCAATGCTCATGTCTAGGTTCCACCTGGAACTAGCTTAGTGTGTTCACAGCAAAGCAAATGTTTGGTCGAGTATTTACCAAATACATCAATGACCCAATCAATTGTCAATATAGTGATGGATCTACTGGATCAGAATCTGAGTCTCTTACTTTTCTTATATTTGTGGTCATAGGAGTGTCCATGGATTTGGAATCCATCATTCCAAACTTCTGAAGAATCTGTATTGCATACTTTCCTTGTCCAAGGAATACTTCACCACACTTCTGCCATACTTCTAGTCCCAAGTAATAATACATGAGACCAAGATCTTTCATATCAAACTTAGAAGCTAGTTCCTTTTTGCACTGGATGATGAGAGACTATTCAGCTATTAGGAATAGATCGTCGACATCTAGCAATAGAATCATAGGTGCATTGTTCATGACTTTGTAGTAAAGATTTGGATCTGCATGACTTTTGGAGAAACCAAGTCTCATTAGGAAGATGTCTATTCTGGCATACCAAGCTCTTGGAGCTTGCTTGAGTCCATATAAAGCTTTCTTTAGTCTACAAACATGAGTGTCTCTGGAATGTACTTCAAACCCTTGAGGTTGTTCAATGTATACGTCTTCTTCAATTGCTCCATTGAGGAAAGTTGTCTTTACATCCATCTGATGTAAACTCCATCCCATGGAAGCGGCAAGAGACATGATAGCTCTAATGGAAGTATATCTGGCAACCGAAGCAAAAGTTTCGTCATAGTCTTCTCCCTCCTTCTAGGAGAACCCTCTGGCTACGAACCTTGCTTTATATTTGTCCACGCTTTCGTCTGCTGCATGTTTGATCTTATAGACCCATTTTGAAGTTACTACTGATTTTTCTTTAGGTCTAGGCACAATTTCCCATAACATCATTTTTCATGATGGAATAGTGTTCTTCTGTCATGGCTTCTTTCCATTGTTTCTTCTAAACTGCCTCTTCAAACGTGGTAGGTTCTTCGTCTAGAAGCTTTGTCATGTACACTGCATAGCTGRAGAATCTTTTGGGCTTCTTACTTTTTCTGAAGGTCCCACTTGGGGCCTTGAGTCTTTCTGCTTCTTGTAGGGTAGCTTCAAGCCAAGTTGGTCGTTTCTTGGTCTTAGATACAGTGTTTGAATCAATAGTCTCACATGGTTGCATTGGATGATCAAGTTGTTCATTTTCTTCATTCTGGTTTTCTGGAAGACATGTGCCTTCTTCAATAGGCTCTTCGTACTCTTCTTCTTCTATAGTTTCTTCTATGGATTTCTTGAAAGCCATCTTTTCATTGAAGCTCACGTCTCTGCTTACTTCAATCTTATGTTGTTCCGGGATATAGATTCTATAAGCCTTGGATGATTCACTATATCCCACGAATATGCCCTTCTTTCCTGAGGGTTCTAATTTATTCCTTTTATCCTTGGGAATGTGAGAGTAAACAGGGCATCCAAAGATTCTTAAGTTTTCCACATTAGGTTTCTTTCCTAAGAAGGCTTCTTCTGGAATCATATCCTTCAATATGCGGTGAGGACTTCTGTTCTGAAAATATATTGTTGTCACGGCTGCTTCTGCCCATAGAAACATAAATAAACCTTGATCGTTTAGTAGTGCCTTCACGGTTTCTTCAATAGATCTATTCTTCCTTTCTGCTACACCATTTTGTTGAGAATTATGAGGAACAGTCAGCTCCCTCCTAATCCATGTTAATATGCAAAAGGCAACAAATTCCTTGGATGTGTATTTTCCTCCATTATCTGTTCTCAAGGTCTTGATTTTCTTGTTTGTGAGGTTCTTTATCTCTGCTTTGAATTCTTAAAACTTGTTGAATACTTCGTCTTTTGTCTCCAAGAGATATAACCAAGTCTTTCTTGAGTAATCATCTATGAAGATTACATAGTAAAGAGAACCTCCTAGAGATTTGACTAGCATCGGACCGCAAACATCTGAATGTATCAGATCTAGAATCTCCTTCGATCTATTGTTGCTGCTTGGGAATGGTTTCTTGATATTCTTTCCAAGAGCACAAACTTTGCAAATTCCTTCATGTGTAGACTGGAATTCTGGTATTCCTTCAACCATCTTTTTGAGAAAAGGTAATGCTTGATAGTTAATATGAGCGTACCTTCTATGCCAAAGTTCATTGGGATTGACTTTGTCATGTACAAGAGCTTCTTCATTTTGTTCTAGTAGTCTATATAGATTTCCTTTACGGGTTCCAATAACCCTAGCATTCTCTATGCTGGAGTCTTTGTGCCAAGATAACACTTTTCCATCTACGAAAGCTATTATGTTTCCTTTGTCTTCTAGGCAAGATATGGATACAAGATTCTTTTCTAAACCAGGTACATATAAGACATTGCTCAAATGAACAATGTTACGTGTTTTCAACTTGACGGAGGCTTGTCCAAATCCTTCGACTGGGTAAGTGCTTTTGTCTCCAAGATCTACCTTGTACAATGTCTTCTTTTCATTTAGATTTGAGAGTCTGGCTTGATCTCCCGTCATATGCCTAGAAGCTCCACTGTCAATTATACACGTCATCTTCAATCTTTCCTGTGAGTGCTAAGTAGTGTAGATGACTAGTCTTTTCATTCAGGACTTCGATTGACTGGTGACTGGTCACACTTTGATCCAAAACTTCAACTTTGACGTTTTTGCCTTCTGAGAGTGTCAAGAGGTGCGTTGGACTAAGGCGCACTTGAATACCTTCTTGAGCGAGATGTTCCATCATAAGGTGCTAGATAGGGGTTTTAGGGTTTCTGCAACTACACCTACTAGTAACCCTAGCGACAATGTCTTGGTAACTGCTCCTGCTAGTAAACCCTAGCGGCAGTTCTTCAACAAGCTTAGTATCCTAATGGCTATGCTCCCTTCCAGCAGTTAGACTGAATGAAGGAGGTGTGGGCCCATAACCTGTTAGAATGTGCTCGTTTTACCATAGACAACATCACTATTGTCACCCAATCATAGGTCGAAGCCACCCTCCGAGCACCTTGACCTTGACACAGAGAAGAATCCAGGTAGCAAACCAATTGCCAAGCAAGGCTAATGCACCAAGCAAGAAGTAACCAAAGCTGATCAGAGAGTCCAACCCAGAAAGATAGAAACAATAGACTTCAGAACTGGTGGCAGCACCTTCTCCAGGACTTGCGCACGAGACTGTCAGACTGCAGTGCGCACAAGTGTCTTTCTGCGATTCTGAGAAGTGTGTGTAAAGTGAGGACCGATGCCCTGTATTTATACTGGCTCTGGCAGACTTGCCTGGGCCAACTTCTTATTCTGGGTACTAATTAATTCATATTAATTATCTCTCTTAGCCGACATCTCTTCTAGGGTTACATTCACTTCTTTTCTTGCTTCCAGAATATTCTAATCTTGTCAAAGGTCACAATGGAGGTTGATACCTCCCAAAGCTACCATAATATCAACAGAGTGCAGTTGCAACGACTGTAGCTGGGTATTGGTCTTGGTTTATGGTTTTGGGACTTTCTACTTGGTGCATTATCTTTGAGAGAGAGAGGTGCGCTCTCTCTTGGTTATCTGTTGGGTCTAGTACTATTTCTGGAATCATTCTATCTATCAAAGGTTACAGTGCTCGGGGGTGGTTGTGTGCCTATGGTTGGGTGACAATATTGTGATATTGTCTATGGTTAAGCGAGCAAATCGAATATTTTAACAGGTTATGGGCCCACACTATCTTCAGAACAGTCTAACCACTAGAAGGTAGAGCAACAGTTCCTTGGCAAGCTCGTTGTGGCACCAGTTGCAACTACAACTAGAGTTTCTAAATTTGCAGTTGCAACAAACCCTAACCTAACTCTTTTGGCACTTCAAGTGAAGCGTTTGGCATAATTCTTGGACATTATAGTGCACCTTAGCTTAGCGCACCTCTTGGCACCTTCAACTAGCAAAAACGTCAAGGTTGAATTTTTGGGTCAAAGTCAAAGGCAGTCATGCCTTACTCTATGAAGTTAGAGAACAAGCTAGAAGCAGCGTCAAACTTCATAGCATGGAAGACAAGGATTGACCTCATCCTTGCCAAGAACAAAGTTCCAGATATTGTGAAGGGCAAGATCGTGGAACCACATTTTGAAGCGGGAAAAGAAAATGAACCTCAAAACATTGCAGCAATGGAGAAGTTCAAGGGCAATGACATCAATGCTATGAGTATCATTGTGGACTCTCTGTAAAAGATCACTTGATATCCTACATATCAAATCTTGACTCATACAAGAAGATGTATGATGCCCTAACTAACCTTTTTGCAGTCAAAAATATTGGACAGGTGATGAGTCTGAAGAATGAGCTTCGTGACACAAAGATGACTAAGGATGACACTGTAGCCTCATACTTTGTAAGGATTTCTCAGTTGAGAAATCAACTACAAGCCATTGAAGAAGTTATTCCAGAAAAGGAAATTGTGAATATTGCACTTAATGGTCTCTCTAGATCATGGGATGCATTTGTTGCAAGCATGAACACAAGGAAGGAGTTTCCAATGCTTGAAGAACTTTGAACCTGTTGCGCACAAGATGAGACAAGAATCAACTCAAACGGAAGATCTCAAAAGGAAGAGGATGCTCAAGCCTATGCAAAAGTTCAAGAGACATGGAGGTAAGAAAAGATTTGGTTCAGGAAAGAGATTCAATCACAAGAGAGAGATGTCAAAAGTACAATGTTATGGATGCCATGAATATGGCCACTACAAAAAGGATTGTCCTAAACTAGCAAAGAAGAGAAAGGTAAGACACCATGCATCAGCTGCCAATGATGAAGAACCTTCAAAGAAAGCCAAGCATGAAGAAATTGATTTCTTCTAGTACTCAGCTCTTACATGATCTCTTGAAGACGACATGTGGTTGATCGATAGTGGAGTTTCAAGACATATGATTGGTGATCGTGAAAATCTCTCTAGCATGAAGGAAAAGGAAACCTACCATAAAGTGGAACTTGGAGACAATAACTCTTATGCAGTCAAAGGAATGGGAAAAGCTTCTATCAA
Organism: Picea mariana; assembly: GCA_032191745.1. Taxonomy (NCBI): domain Eukaryota; kingdom Viridiplantae; phylum Streptophyta; class Pinopsida; order Pinales; family Pinaceae; genus Picea; species Picea mariana. The sequence continues at coordinate 106,193 of JASDQU010735888.1, read as the reverse complement.
AATGGAATCAGGTAACAATGTTCATCTTAACAATGTTTCATATGTTCCTAGTTTAAAAAGAAAAAGAATTTGGTGTTTATTTCTTGCTTGGAAGACAAAGGAGAAATAATAGCCTTTGTCGATGGAAAAGTTCTCATATGGTCTAAAGATTCAAAAATAGAAGATGCTAGAGTCATTGGGATACGTGAAGGAAGATTGTATAAACTCCTAGGTCAAAATGCTCAAGCTCTTGTACATGATGAACTCAGTCCTAGTGAGTTATGGCATAGAAGGTATGCTCACCTTCATTATCAAGCATTGCCATCTCTAAAACAAATGGTTGTAGGCATACCAAAATTACAATTACTACACGAAGGAGTTTCCAGAGGATGTGCACTTGGGAAGAATATTAAGAAGCCATTCCCAAGCAGTGAGAATAGATCCAAGGAGATCTTGGATCTGATACACTCAGATGTATGTGGTCCTATGCCAGTGAAGTCTCTAGGAGGTTCTCTTTACTATGTGACATTCATAGATGACTTCTCAAGAAAGACTTGGATGTACCTAATAAAGACAAAAGATGAAGTATTTGGCACGTTCCAAGAATTCAAAGCTAAAGTGGAAAACTTGACAAATAAGAAGATCAAGACGCTAAGATCTGATAATGGAGGAGAATACACCTCCAAGGAGCTTGTTGCCTTTTGTAAAGCAGCTGGGATTAGGAGGGAGCTAATTGTCCCACATAATCGTCAACAAAATGGTGTGGCAGAAAGAAAGAACCATTCCATTGAAGAATCTGTTAAGACAAAGATGAATGACCAAAATCTATCCATGTTTCTATGGGGAGAAGCAGTTATGATAGCCGTATATATTCAGAATAGAAGTCCTCCTTGTATATTGAAGAACATGGCTCCAAAAGAAACCTTCTCCGGAAAGAAACCAAGTGTGGAACACTTAGGATCTTTGGTTGTCCTGTCTATATCCATGTTCCCAAAGGACAAAAGGAATAAGTTGGAACCCTCAGGAAAGAAGGACATATTCGTTGGATATAGTGAGACATCAAAAGCTTACAGAATCTATGTCCCAGGTCAACAAAAGGTTGAAATTAGCAAGGACGTAACTTTTGATGAGAAGTTTTCCTTCAAGATATCTATAGAAGATTCCATGGACTCCAATGATGAAGAAGAACATGAAGATCCCAAGGAAGAAAGTACATGTTCCCCAGAACATCCCAGTGAAGAACCAAACTAACCACTTGAACTTGTAGAACCAGTTGTTGTACCCAAGAACAGAAAAGACCAACATGGCTAGAATCCACCCTACAAGAAGCAAAAAGACATAAAGCTCCCGGTGCCACCTTCAAGGAAAGCAAGAAGCCCAAAAGGTTCTCTAGCTATGCAACACTCATGACAAGTCTTGTCAATGCAGAACCTTCCAACTTTGAGGAAGCAGTCAAGAAGAAAGAATGGAAGGAAGCTTTGATGGAAGAATATCAATCCATCATGAAAAATGATGTATGGGAAATTGTGCCTAGACCTGAAGGGAAGTTGATAGTAACTTCAAAGTGGGTTTACAAGATAAAACATGCAGTAGATGGGAGTATCGATAAATACAAGGCAAGATTCGTGGCTAGAGGGTTCTCCCATCAGGAGGGAGAAAACTATGATGAGACGTTTGCTCCAATTGCCAGATACACCTCTATTAGAGCCATCATATCTCTTCCAGCATCCATGGGTTGGAGTTTACAACAGATGGATGTAAAGACCGCTTTTCTCAATGGAGTAATTGAAGAAGAATACATAGAGCAACCTCGAGGTTTTGAGGTACACCCAAGAGAAACCCATGTATGCAGATTAAAGAAGGCCTTGTATGGACTCAAGCAAGCTCCAAGAGATTGGTATGCACGAATTTACAGTTGCTTGACGAGACTTGGATTTTCCAAAAGCTATGTTGATCCAAACCTTAATTACAAGGTTGTGAATGATGCACCTGTGATCCTACTACTATATGTTGATGATTTGTTTCTGACAGGTGCAGAGCCTGTCATTATTTAGTGTAAGGAGCTAGCCTCTGAATTCGATATGAAGGATCTTGGTCTCATGCATTATTATTTGGGACTAGAAGTATGGCAGAGGCGTGGTGAAATCTTCCTAAGGCAAGGGAAGTATGTTGTAAAGATCCTTCAGAAGTTTGGATTGATGGATTGCAAATCCATGGAACTCCCATGGTGATAGATATGAGGAAGTTGAGAGACTCTGATTCTGATCCAGTAGACTCTTCCCTATACCGACAGTTGATTGGCTCATTGATGTATTTGGTTAATACCAGGCCGGACATTTGCTTTGCTGTGAACACATTGAGCCAATTCCATGTGGAACCTAGACGTGAGCATTGGATAGCTGCAAAACACATTTTGAGATATCTTCGTCGGATGCTAAATTATGGTTTGAGATATGTCTCAAACAATGACGTACAGCTGCATGGGTTTACTGATATGCCTCAAACAATGACGTATAGTTGCATGCTAAATTGTGTGAAGCTTTCAGAGAACCCTGTGTTCCATGACAGGTCGAAGCACATTTATATCAAGTACTATTTTCTCCGTGATAAAGTCCAGAAGGGAGAAGTGATTCTCTAGTACATCTCCATCGATGAACAAACAATTGATATTTTGACAAAGCCTTTATCCAAGATAAAGTTTGCATACTTGAAGGACAAGCTGGGACTCGTGGAGATTGCCCCCTTGGTTGAAAGGGATTAGATGACTTCCTCAGTTGGGAGGGAGTGTTGATATATGGCACCGTGGATAGTCAGTGTGTTGGTGGATAGACATTCTCCCTGTGGAGAATGGTCCTAGTTGACAGATTGTTGTTCTGTATCACACTAGTACAGCTTAAATATGATGCTTCAGCATCATGCTAGTACAGCTTAGATATGATACAGATGTCTTGAGACGCATCATGCTAGTACAGCTTAGATATGATGCATTAGCATCATGCTAGTACAGCTTAGAGATGATGCATATGTCTGAGTCGCATCATGCTAGTATAGCTTAGATATGATGCAGTAGCATCATGCTAGTACAGCTTAGAGATGATGTAGATGACTCGCATCATGCCAAAACAGCTTAGAGATGGTGCATTGACACCATGCTAGTACGGCTTAGAGATGATGCACATCAGCCAGTATAACTTAGATATGATGCATTCGCATCATGCTAGTACGGCTTAGAGATGATGTAGACGGTACTCCACATCATGCCAGTACAGCTTAGATATGATGCATTCGCATCATGACAGTACGGCTTAGAGATGATACAGTGGAGAGGATGGTTCTTGTAGCCATTGTGGGGCATTCAGCATATGTTGGGACAACTATTCTTCTCAAAGGTATGTCTAAATTAGAAGAATGGTCCCTGTATCACTCTGTTGAGTGAGTGACTTATGCGAGACACTTTGTTGAGTGCACTGAGTCCAACACATGACTTATTCAACACCATGCCCGATTACTCAGATGGAGTATGGCCTCGAGAGATGATGCAGTTGATGATATATTTTGATGTCAGGATGTTATCAGATGATATTGATAGTGATGATGGTGCCCGTGATCATGAGATAGCATGTGTGGCTATGATGATTCTACATGTATATGTGTTTGAGACCATTACAATTAATACCTCCCTAGCTAGGAGGGAGTGTTGATATTATGGTAGTTGCGGTAGGTATCAACCTCCATGTGTAACCTCTGACAAGATTAGAATATTCTGAAAGCTAGAGAAACCCTAAACAGATGTGTAAAAACCCTAGAAGACATGTTGGCTCAGTAAAAGAATTAATATTAAAGTGTTAGCCTCTAAAAGGTGAAGTCAGTCTAGACAAGTGACAAGGAGCACTATAAATAGAAGGCGCTTGAGCTCTTTTGTAGACACACTCACTCACAAGCTCACACAAGATACGTGGTGCACAAGTCTAGAGGAGGAGTGCAACTACAACGAATGCAGATGGGTATTGGTCATGGTTTATGGTTTTGGTACTTTCTGCTTAGTGCACTATCTTTGAGAGAGAGGTGCACTCTCTCTTGGTTATCTGTTGGGTCTGGTACTGCTTCCGAAATCATTCTATCTATCAAAGGTTACGGTGCTCAGGGGTGGTTGAGTGCTTATGGTTGGGTGACAATATTGTGATATTCTCTATGGTTAAACGAGCACATTGAATATTTTAACAAGGGGTTTCTTTTTTCTTGCAAATATCTGTGGTTTGGGGGACCAAGGGAATCCTTACTAGTTATCGGCGGAAGCAATTCAATTGCATGGTAATTGTGTCATGGAATGGAGAAGGTTTATTAGAGGTTTGAATCATTGCGCCATAAGACTAAGTGAGGAGGATCATCTTCTTTAGGCCTAGAACAAGGCTACGAGGGTTCTTACAACAAAGCAAGGCTATGAAGCACTTGCTTTTCTAAATGACAATGAAGGATCAAAATGGTGGAGGGCAGTGGTTTAGAAGTGGAAATGCTCTACAAAAAACAATACATGTGTATGGTTACTTCTGGCTAATAAAGTAATCACTTAGGATAATCTTCAAAGGAGGGGTTGGCCGGGGCCCAACAGATGTACTCTTTGTGAGCAAGATCTAGAATCAATTAATCATTTGTTTGTTACTTGCCCAATTACAAAACTAGTGTGGCAGGAGGTCCTTTCCTCTTTGAATTGTTGTGGATCTTGGAATGAGGCCTCTTATGATCGTTGTCTTTGGTCTTGGTTGCACAATTGTCATCTTAAAGCATTTAAAGAGCTTCCCACTCTTATTATCTAGGGTATATGGCTACATAGAAACCAAGCTTTGTTTGAAGGGATCAAATGGAGTCCAACAATGATGGCGCACAAAATTCGTATGGCTTTTGCAAAGCTACAAGTCAATGATAAATCAGCTTTTGATTAAGCCAAGGCATGGGCCTACTTTTAATAAGGAAATGCCATGGGGAGAATTTGATGGAGCTGGCCAAGGAATGTCAGGGCCCTATGGGGCTGGGTGTGTCCTTCATCTTAGCCATGATCATTTTTTTAGGCTTAAATTGGGCTCTGGTATTGGATCAAATACCCCTGTTGAGTTGTTGGCATTATGGGTTTTATTAAATTTTCTAAGGACAAAGGCATACGAGATATCCAGATTGTTGGAGACTCTAAGGTGATTGTTGATTGGTTTTTGGATAAAACTCGTCTAGAGGTTTTTGTGCTCGAGCAATGGCAGTCCAAAGTTCGTAAGCTCCAGGAATCCTTCCACTCTATCTGCATGCAACATATTCACAGGGAGTTCAACACTCAATCAGATTGTTTATCCAAAGAAGCTATTGAGATAAATGAAGGGGCTCTCCTAGGTAAAGAATTTCAAGATGGGGTTGACGTGTCAATTTTTTATGATGTGTCGTTCTAACTTTTGATATGTGAGAAGGCATGTTGCTTTCTATCTTTTTTCGGTTTCCTGAAGTGATGGTTCAAGTGTTTGTTTTGGTCTCGATTACCTTTGGTATGGGTTCTGGTTATTTTTTTCGGATCAGTTCATACATGGTCTTCTGGGGTTTTGTGTCTTGCAAAGAATGCTATGAGCCAGAGCTCTTTTGAGCAGATATATTCGTTGTATATTTTGATTTCCACTCAAAATAGCAAATATACTGATTTTTTCTTTAAAAAAAAGGGTGTTAATGAAGTTTTGCATCCTACCTTAATTGCCACCTTCATCTTCATCCCCTTCCAAACCTTCTTCTTGTTCACGTAATTGGTAACTATGAATATGACCAATGTCCTCTTCTTCCCTCTCATGCCTATTCCCTACAAACACCATGAGAACCAAAACTGGAAGCATAAACCACAAGAACATTTTCTTCAAGTCATGAACACCCAACAATAGAATGAAGGAGAAGAATGAATGGGAAAGAGTAGGAGAAGAGGAAAAATCCACAAACAAATAGAACAAAGATATACAAAAAACATAGCACATCTCTTTGCTTTAAATTAGAAAGCTAACTATGTGCTAAAAATAGCAAGAGATAAGATGTGATTAAAATAGCAAGAACCCTCTTTAAGCAAGGTGCACCTCTTCTAGGCTACGGATAGTAAGTTTAGGCTCATCTATAATGCATGGGAAGGTTCCTTACGTTAAGCACTCCAACTAATTTTAGCAAATCCTCCTAAAGGCAACAAATCTCATAAATCGCAACACAAATTTTAATTCAAATAAGGAGAATAAAAAAATAGCAAGATCCACTCAAGTAGGGTGAATTGGTCTAGGATAAGAATTGCAAGGGGAAAGGCCCCATGAAGGGAAGAAGAGGCTTCCTAGAGTACAGCTTCAAGGCCAAGTCAAACGAAAGCACAAGGCTTAATGGCAGCCTAATTTCTACATACAATAAGTAAATGTGATGTAAGATCCAGCAAGTACCTTTAGATGCTACAAAAACGGATTTGTACCCTGAAAATTCGAACTCCTCAAAATGGCCTCAAATTCGATACTAATGTTGTATACCATTCTAGGTATCCAAAAAAATAACCACCCTGCTAAAAATAATCAAATTTTCATAGTCTCAGAGTCGGCTAGAACTCGAAACATGAGCAAATCTCAATATCGGGTCCTCAAAAATGTAATCTTCCTATCAATTGGACCAAATTTCTAAAAATAACATCTTCCAAAAACAGAATTTAGTAAAAATAGAAACTTCACCGCTTTGCCCAAATTCAAACTGCATGCCCATCTCCATCAAGGTTATCAAAAACTGTTATCAAATTCCAAAAAATATAAATTTCAAGAAACACAACATCCAAGAATTCACGTGGATATTGAAATCAAGAAACTACAAAGGCACAAATTTGACCATACCCTTTAAGAGTCTTCAACCTCCCATACTTGCTCTGAATGTTGCAATGAATCTACTCGTATGGGGCAACTGCTACTATTGTAAACCTGTCAAACCACTAATTGTGAAGTCTCCTCTAAGTGTACCTATATATAAGCTACTTGCTTATTTATCAACCGCTAAATAACAAAAACATACAGCCATGTGCCAAGATTGAAAGGCACCCCCAAATCCTTGATGCCAAAATGATGGACCGACCAACTAGCCCATTCCGTAAAGTACCCACGAACCAACTTTAATAAGTGCCCCAAATTGATCATGGAGAAACCCAAATTGGGTGCTAATAGGGCTTATAGAATATTTTCCCTATGAGCACATATTCAGTTTGTGTGGAGTTACATAGCATAAAGATCCATCAATTATGGCTTGTCGAGTCAGTGAAAGCAAGTAGCTAATATAGCCCCACCGATTTCAATCCTACCAAGACATGGACATGCTTGTGCTTGTTCTCGTGGATAACAACAATTGGGACTAGGGGAAATTCATGGGCAACTTGGCATAACAGATATCCCCCACTCACGACATCTAAGCCAAAGGTGACCAAATTGAATGGTGTTAGTGGTTCCTGTACTGTCAAATCCAAGTGTACTAGCCTCATCATGATAAGAGGAAGCTAGTTCTAATAAAATAACATAAAGATCCTCAATTAAGTCACATATTTCGATAGAAGGTTGACTTTTTAGGACCTTCATTTCATAACCTTATTCTCCATTGGTCTCATCATCTATGAACAACGAGATAGCTAAGATTTTGAAAGAAGAAAAAGGTGATTGGCTTATCCACATTACTTACTGATAAATAGGTTATCCCAACCCTTCTAATGGAGGTAAGTAAAGGGCTCACCAATCAACGAGATTATTGTTTCAAAGAGAAAGCAAATGTTGTTATATTCTCACCCTCTTAATGGGGTCAAGGAACAACTAACAACAAAAGCTAGACACCCCAACTCTTCATTGCACCTTATCTCGATAATCGTTTGAATTTCTAACTTGGAAATTGTACTTTACAATTCTGACATGGAATACATTACAAATCAATAACTCAAACAACAACATTGCATATCATCCCAAACTCGTTATAACTTATACCTTTAAAAGCACTCGATACACAAGATCAAGAAATATGTCACTCGTGGATGAGATGAATTGTTCCATGCTAAATAGTGAATAAAAAACACCAAGTCAGTGTACAACCAAACAAATATGATTGATCCACCAAAGTCTTTCTAAACATCTACTTTCATCAATTTGCTTGAGCTAGAGCCTATTTTAGATTTGCAAGCACAACCTTGATGTTCAGATTGGTTAAAATAACTTTGTTCTATGCGCATTTAATACAATATTAAAATATATTTCAAAACAAATCAAGTTGTCATGGATATGTTTCCAAATACTTCGAAATCCGATATGGCATCCACATATGGACATCTTAAAATCCATAAGGTCCAAACTGAACCTCATGGACTTCATCATCAAACCCACAGTTTTGTGTAGTTCAAAGGTTTGGGGATTGAGCCTACTCGAGTCGGATTGGGCCCGCACCAAGAGTTCAAAGCCTCTTGCTCCATCATATCATCAAGTGAAAGAGGGCAGTCCCCCAACCTATCATCCAAGCAAAATTTGCAACACGCACCTTCCAAATCAAGACTATCTTCGAACTTGTAGAGTTGTTGCATCGCCTCGATTTCCAACTCAATTGTAGGAAAATATCGGTACCCATATCTTGCTTCTTGATCTTCAAACACTATTAACTAGGTTGCCCCCCTTCCAAGAGAACAAGGTGTTGGTATTTAGAGGTTTCTTGTTTCCTTCAATCAACTAGTATATCGATAGACCCCTTCCTCCATTTAGGTACTCATTGGATGGTCCAACCCACCTCTTGCCAATAAATAGGAGATGAATGGGATTATCAAGGAGGATATTTATAAACAATATATCCATGTGAATTGGATCACCCTCACTAGGGGTTTGAGACCCAAGATGACCTTTTATGCAAAGCATTTCTTAGAGCTCAAAGACAAGCTCGTACAGGAACCCCCTTACATGCTTCAACACTAGATGCATGGGAGAATGATCCCCCTAGGCCAATTTCAAGTGGGCTCTCATCAACTTCGTGTGAAAAGTTGAGAACAAGATACAACAAAAAGATAGATTATGCCAAATCTTCCATACTCAATAGATAGAAACAGAGGAGAACTTTATATTCAAAGACCCTCATTACTATAAGATACACGATCGGTTTACAAGAGGTTGATTGGGATTTTAGCCGAGAAAGTGCAAGCCCTTCTACTTCATCTCATCATCAAATGTAAGCAAACAATCCCTATCACATCATTCTTGAAGAGTTAGGAGCCCAACCCTTCCAGCTTGAGATTGCTTTTAGCCTTGTTTCTCTTCTACATCACATACAGAGTTTTATCGACTCAACGTAGGGTGAGGATCGATATCCATGCTTAGCCTATAGTTCTTTGGAGTCCATTGTGTTGTCTATCCCTACTACCCATACCCAATGTTGGTTTGCGAGGGTCTCAAATCTTTTAGAGCCAGTTAGTGTCTCAATGGTTGTCTTCCTCCATTCAAATACTCCTTGGATAACCTCGCCACCTCTTACCTACTAGACAGGAGTTGAATAGGACCATTTGAGACGACATTTAAAGGTAGTTTGCGCAGGTCACTTGGACAAACCCTCAAAGTAGTTTACATCCGAAGATGGCCTTCTATGCAGAGTACTACACAGAGGTGAGTGACGGACTCATTATTTGACCCCCATACACTTCTCGTCACTGGTTGCACTCTCTTTGTATTCCCCTAGGGCAATTAGACTTCAAGCTGAGATGGATCACCAAATTGTCCGAGCAGACAGGATCTGCCAATTGTGACATCTTTGAGAGGTTGAGTCAAAGGAGCACTTCATCTTCTACTACCCCATCTACTATGAGAGTTAAGGGCAATTCCACTATCTAATCAGGGGAACTCAGACACTCCAGTTTCTTCAGGTACCCCGACCAAAGATGCCTAGATTTACACATGCAAGACCCTTCGACACCATGCCCATACTCTTTAGCCTACTCCTCGACCAGAATCTACCCATAGGATCACTACTTTACAATGCTCCCATCAACTACAGGCACCAAGAGACAGACTGATAGCAACATTGTCTCTTGCTCTAGATCAGTGCAGGCCCAAGAGACCAACCCACCTCCGCAAAGATCTCAACAGCATGGATAGAACAGATCCCTAACAAGCAAGTAGTCAAGATTATACAGGGCTCAACAACAGGTGGCCCCTTTCAAACAGTAGCTTAGTAGGTGGTCCATATATTCTCCCAACTATACTTTTGGACATCACTTTATCTTGAGTTTTCTTCGTTCAACCCAAGATGTTAGGAGAGATGGCTCCGGGGGACCATGACATACCTGCATCATTTGTTTTCCAGGTCTTGGATCCATCCCCTTTGTACCTCTCTCCCTCCCATTGCAGCTACGCATGGTTGAAGTCAAGGTGCTTTCAAGCTTTAGCATAGATTTCATATCATACTTTACTTTTTGTATCTTGATTTTTATAGGAGCCATTTTAGTGCTCCTGCTTTGGAATGGCATCATTGTACTCAACGGTCCCATTGACCTACTATTGTGGTCATTTGTTGGACATTAATAACAGTATCTTATCTTATCTACTACATGTTCGAGAAGTCTCATAATTCCTTCTCCACCTTTTTCTGGTATCCAAAACAACAGTGCCAAGCATTATACTTGGGAGATGCACTCAAGCTCAAAGCTCACATCCTTTGTCTCCCCCCTGTTGCAATATTGTAACTACAAAGAATATTCTACTTATTATTGAGTTATTATCTTATAGATCAATCCCCTTTTGTGAATTGATCGTGTCGAGACTCTTGTATGACCAAATCCCCTTTTGTAGATTGGTCAAACCCTAAACAAATGTTGCTAATTGAGAAGTCGGCCCCTAGGCCTAATTAAAGTGGTTTTAGCCACTAGTAGGAGAAGTCGGCCCCTAGGCCTAATTAAAGTGGTTTTAGCCACTAGTAGGAGAAGTCGACCCTGCCCAATGAAGAGACACCACCCCAGTGCTCCTCAGCTAGTATAAATAAGAGAGGCTAGCGCCTCATTCACTCACTCACTCAAGTCACTCATCTAGTGCGCAAGTTTGAGGGAAGTTGTAGTTGTCGAAAGAAGGAAGAGAGAGGCGCATTGCTCAGTGTTGGATATTCTCTTGTGTTTGGTCTTTTATCTTGGCATTGTATTGGCAATCTATATTAAGGAAGTTTTTGCTGGGTTTTCTCCCCCATGAGGGTTTCCCAAGATAAATATTGTGTACCTTGTGATTGTGTATCTTTCAGTGATCCTGCTTATGCTATTATCGTCTAGTAAATTGAAAAGAACTTAATAGCAGCTCTAAATTTAACATGGAATCAAAGCTTGACTGAATAGAGCACCTTTCACTAGGTAACCAAAAACGTCATTGTTGTCGTACAAGAAAATTAGGGCTTTTTATTGGAACACAATTTCAGCCTAAAAACTATCTAGGGAAGTGTGCCCTAGCCTAGCGAACTCATTGGTAGCTTGAGCGCACCTTTTCAGTGGCCAGAGCCTCTGGAAAGTGAAACCCTAGTTTTCACTAGTACCAGGAAACCAGAACCAATACCAGAAGTACCAATCCAAATTTGTGCAGGCTCAGTTTCAAGGGGTAAAATTTGGATTTTCATAAAACAGACTACACCAGGCTACTCGCCTCAGCCAAGCGCACATCCTGGTAAGTTCAGATCTAATTTCTGAGCACTTTCATTTTTTGGTCATTTTCCCAGCTCCAGGTCAAGATGTCTACAAGCACCAAGCTTGTTGACAAGTTAGAAGGTGTGGATAACTTTCGTGCCTAGAAGTATAGGATTGCACTCATTCTGAAGAGAATGACCTTGCAAGATTCATCAAGGAAAATGTACCAGAACCGACAGATGCTACAGCTAAAGCAAAGTACCAGAATGATATGGTTAGGGCCAAAAGAATCATTGCAGACTCTATTAAAGACCACTTGATCCCTCAAGTGTCTTCTAAGAATACTCCAAAAGAAATGTTTGATGTCCTAACCAGAATGTATGAAAAAAGGAACATTAACCGGAAGATGAACTTGAGAACCCAACTCAAGAATACAAAGATGTAGAAAGGAGAAACCATTCAAGACTATTTCTCTAGGGTTTCTCAATTCAAGGAACAGCTAGAAGCAATTGGAGACAACCTAGATGAAGTTAAACTCATAATGACAGCTCTTAATGGTCTCACAAGACCTTGGGATGCCTTCATCCAAACTATATGTGCAAAAAAGGAGAAACTCCAATTTGACAGTCTTTGGGAAGAATGTGTTCAAGAAGAAGCAAGAGTAGCTAACCGAGAAGCGGTTCTTTTAATGGATGAAGATCAAGCCTTAGTTGCTCATGCTAAAGGAAGAAAGAGAAGGTCTCACTTCAAGAAGGAGACCCACCTACATAAGGAATCTCACCCTCCAAGGAGATTCCAAAAGTTTCAAAAAGGTCAAAGAAGAGAAAAGGATTTCTCCTCTTATCAATGTTACCATTGTGACAAGATGGGACATATTGCTAAGAATTGTCCAGCTAGAAGAGAAGAATACAAGAAGAGAAATAACAAAAGACACCATGCCCATGCAGTTGAAGATTATGAGCCACCCACAAAAATGATTAAAGAAAAGATTGAAGACTATGTCTTATTCTCTGCCCTCTCATGATCAATGTCACCTGGAGAGGATACTTGGCTCATAGACACTGGTGCTTCTAAGCACATGACAGGTCAGAGAGACTCTCTCTCTAGCCTTACAGAAAAGAACTTTCCCCAGAAAGCTACACTTGGAGATGATTACCAGTACCTTATCAAAGGAGTGGGAGAGTCTAATTACAAACTTGATTCAAGGACCCAATGAAGATGAATGATGTACTATATGTACCAGGTTTGACGAAGAATTTGCTTTCTATCTCAACTTTAGATAAGAAAGGCTTCAAGGTTGCAATCATAGATGGTGAAGTCCTTATGTGGCCTAAAGGAAAAACCATAGAAGATGCAATTGTTATTAGAACAAAAGGTGGCATGTATAAATTAAAAGGTCACTCAGATGCAGCTTTGACTCACTCCATTAAGAGTCCAAGTGAACTTTGGCATAGAAAACTAGCTCACATCAATTACAAAGCCTTACCATATGTGAGCAAAGCAGTTACAGGTCTATTAGACTTCAAGGTTGATCATGAAGGTGTGTGCAAGGAATGTGCACAAGAAAAGAACATAAAGAATCCTTTCTTAAAGAGTGACAGTAAAGCAGGAGTCTTGGAGCTCATCCACTCATATGTATGTGGCCCAATGCCATCAACCTCTCTTAGTGGGTATGTATACTATGTGTCATTTATTGATGACTATTCTCGCAAGACTTGGGTTTACTTCTTGAAATCAAAAGATGAAGTGTTTGGTAAATTCAAGGAATTCAAAGCCTTGATAGAGAATCTCTTCGAAAGAAAAATCAAGATACTCTGGTCAAATAATAGAGGAGAATACACCTCTAAAGAATTTGTAAGCTTTTGCATAGATGTCGGGATTCAGAGGGAACTCACCACTCCCTACAATCCTCAACAAAATGGTGTAAGCAGAAAGAAAGAATAGAACTATAATGGAAGCAGTGAAGACTATGATCCATGATCAAGATCTTACAATGCACTTATGGGTTGAAGCAGCAAGAACAACAATGTATGTTCAAAACAAATTATCCCATAGTGCACTTGGGTTCAAAACCCCAAAAGAAATGTTCTCCAGAAAGATGCCAGAAGTAAGCCATCTCAAGATATTTGGTTGTCCAGTGTTTGTACACATTTTAAGGAAAGGAGAACCAAACTGGACCCTTCAAGAAAGAAGGGAATATTTGTTGGATACTGTGAGGTCTCTAAGGCCTTCAGAATTTACATACCAAGTTACCATCATATTGAGATCAACAGAGATGTAACCTTTGATGGAGATGCAACACTCAAGAAATCAAGGAGATGTCAGGTTGAAGAAGAGCATGTAGCTCCCAGAGTTGCAGAACCAATGGGGGAAGTCACAGCTTCCCCTGATGATGAGATTCAAGAAGATCATAATATGATAGAATCTCAAGAACCTCCCCAGATGACGATCTCTCACAGGAGAAAGCCAGCTTGGGCAAGGGAACTTATTCAAGATAGGGAGAAGTACGGTGCCCCAGAAGGAACCATGAAACAAATCAAGAAACTTAAGCCATTCTCCAGTTATATGGCTTTGATGTGTGATCTCATATAAAAGGAGCCCACTTGCTTTGAAGAAGCCATTCAAAAGAAAGAATGGACAAATGCCATGACAGAAGAATACAAATCCATTATAAAGAATGATGTATGGGAAATAGTTCCCAGACCGAAAAACAAAGATGTGGTATCTTCCAAATGGTTATACAAAATAAAGCATGTTGTTGATGGAAGTATTGAAAAACATAAAGCAAGGTTTGTAGCTCATGGATTTTCTTAAAAGGAAGGCATTGATTATGAAGAGATGTTTGCTCCTGTAGCCAGATACACTTCTATCAAAACCATCATAGCTCTTGCAACCAAGATGAAGTGGAAGTTACACCAGATGGATGTGAAAACAACCTTCTTAAAGGGTGTCATTGAAGAAGAAGTGTATATAGAACAACCTCAAGGGTTTGAAAGTTGAAGATAGAAAGACTCATGTCTGCAGGTTGAAGAAGGCTCTGTACGGGTTGAAGCAAGCTCCTAGAGCTTGGTATGGCAGAATTGACAGTTTCCTGACAAGCTTGGGCTTTACCAAGAGTAAAGTTGATTCTAACCTTTACTTCAAGGTTATGAATGATGAGCCAGTTATATTGTTGTTGTATGTGGATGACTTATTCTTAATTGGAGAAGAAAAGCTCATCACTGATTGTAAGAAAGGCTCACTGCAGAATTTGAGATGAAAGACCTAGGCCCGATGCACTATTTCTTAGGTCTTGAGGTTTGGCAGAGCCCAAAGAAGATCTTCCTTACCCAAGGGAAGTATGCAGTTGAAATACTGAAAAGGTTTGATATGTTGAAGTATCAATCCATGAACACACCCATGGAAACAAAGTTGAAGCTCCTAGTTGATACTTCGTCAGAATTGGTTGATGCTATGTTGTACAGACAGATCATTGGATCGTTGATGTATCTGACGAATACCATGCCAAATATATGTTTTGCTGTGAACACCTTGAATCAGTATTCTGGTAGAGCCCAGATGTGTTCACCTTGTCGCTGCAAAACATGTGATGAGATATCTTAAGGGTACGTTGGACTTTGGTCTCTGTTATAATGGAGATCGTGTCTTCAGAGGGGAGCTATAAAGCTCCAATATGTTGGCACAGATAAGCAGGTTGCAGATGTGTTGACCAAGCCTCTGTCTCGTGTAAAGTTTGAGCACTTTTGAGACAAGCTTGGTATAGTCCGAAAGGACCTCCCTCGAAAGGGGGAGTGATGTTAATGATACTATGGTATCCTGACCAACAGCGAGTAGCTCAATTAGGATTTTATATCCTAGGGGACTGATCATCCCTGGACAGATCCCGAAGATCCAGTAAGGACAGTCTGTTAGAGTACCTGTGAATGTATATGCTAGATGTGGTCAGTAGTGGTAGCTTCGTTAGGATTTTTATAATCCTAGGGAATCTTATAATTCCTGGGCAGATCCCGAAGGTCCGGTAAGGAACGGTCTGTCAGAGTACCACGTGGTAGCTCCGTTAGGATTTTATATCCTAGGGAATCTTATGATTCCTGGGCAAATCCCTAGGGACTATCAAAGTACCACAAAATATTGTTACACCTGCCTCATTATGTTGCCCTATGATGATGATGTTGTTGCTCCAGCCTTGTGTTGTGATGATGTTGTTGCTCCAGCCTCGTGCTATTGATGATGATGTTGTCATTATAGCTTTTATGCTAACTAATGTTGATGTTTCAGGTTCCAGCTCCATGCCGTGAACAATGATGATGATGTTAATCCAGCTCCATGTTGTGAACGATGATGTTCATGATGCTATTCCAGCTCCATGCTGTGAACGATGATGGCGATGATGATACTCCAGCGCCATGCTATGAATGATGATGTTATTGATGATGAGAAAAACTTCTGATGATTTATAGATATGCCAGTCAGTGTTCCAGATGTTGTTGATGTTGTTTCCCTCTCTCTCTCCTGATGATGTTGTAGAATACCCTTCTTGTTAAGGGGGGAGTGTTGAAATATTGTAACTGCAAAGAATATTCTACTTATTATTGAGTTATTATCTTATAGATCAATCACCTTTTGAGGATTGATCGTGTCGAGACTCTTGTATGACCAAATCCCCTTTTGTGGATTGGTCAAACCCTAAACAAATGCTGCTAATTGAGAAGTCGACCCCTAGGCCTAATTAAAGTGGTTTTAGCCACTAGTTGGAGAAGTCGGCCCTGCCCAATGAAGAGACACCAACCTAGCAATCCTCAACTAGTATAAATAAGAGAGGCTAGAGCCTCATTCACTCACTCACTCAAGTCACTCATCTAGTGCGCAAGTTTGAGGGAAGTTGCGGTTGTCGGAAGAAGGAAGAGAGAGGTGCATTGCTCAATGTTGGATATTCTCTTGTGTTTGGTCTTTTATCTTGGCACTGTATTGGCAATCTATATTAAGGAAGTTTTTGCTGGGTTTTCTCCCCCATGAGGGTTTCCCAAGATGAATGTTGTGTACCTTGTTATTGAGTATCTTTCAGTGATCTTGCTTATAATATCATTGTCTAGTAAATTGAAAAGAACTTAATAGCAGCTCTAAATTTAACACCCCCCACTCAACTAGAAACTACTCAGAGGATTACATCTTTCTTCCTAGTGCTCCCAATGGATAGGGGCACAAAGAGGCAGACAAAGCACAACACCATTCCAACCCCCAAATTTGTCAAACCCCATGAGGCAACCCAACCCCCCATAGTGAGACCTATGCAGGGTTGTCATATGAGATTTCAATGCCACAATCTGATAGGCATACCCCCTCTACCAACTCCTAGCAACAAATCACCTTTTCTAAACAGAGAAATATTTCCTTAACGAAATCCAGTTCATCTGACCAATTTTCTATACAAAGACTCTTTCCTTCGACCTTGGATGGTAGGAGAGTTTTCGTATCGACTTCAAAGGAGGATCCCCTCTCTCCTTCATCCAATGACAAGCATTTGGGGCATTGTGACCCTTTCATTGTACTCAACTCCAGAGCATTGTATTTCTTCTTTTGAGTATTGTGATAGTTGTGCCTAGTTCATACGGATTAGCATTGGTTTTTGTGTTTATAGGAGTGGCCTTTACACTCCCACTTTGTATTGTTGCTTATGTGTACTGAGTAGTCCTTTTGACCTACCTTGGTCATTTGTTGGACATTAATAAACCTATCCCATCTATCTTATCTTATCTTTACATGTTTGGAGTAGAAATAGTTTTTGTACTATGCTTTGTGAGCAAGACAGATCTTATGACCTTTCACAACAATTAAGGGATGGAATGAGTTTTGGGGATAGCCAAACAGACCCCCAAATCTTAGGGGACAACAGAATGGAGTATAAAATATCTAGGGGGACGACTTTCATATGACCTTATGGGACAATATGTATTGAACTTCGCAAAGAGAAGTGTAAATGTCAATAAACACACACACACACACGTTTCTTTATGATTTGACCCTTTCTACTAAGGCATATTACCCAGGGAGGTTGTAGAATCCATTCAACCAAGTCTTGCAGGGGCTAGCGGTTAATACTGCCCTCCATCTAAAAAATCAAGGAAGAGGGGGGGAATTCTACGGGGTGCTAGCAAAGTACAAGCTTCCTCACTTTGAACACTTAATATGTGAGCAAGTGAGGAGAACTTCTTTCTCCAGAAAAAATACATACCTTTTTTACTAATTTTTAATGAGTTTGCACATAACGGATGTTTGGATATCCCCTATAAGGGTCAAGGGATGTCCCTCTCTCTTTTGGACAAGGGTCGTCCCTAGCCTATAACTGCATCTGAAGGACATAGGGGACATGTCATTGTGGAACACTACCTATGCCAAAACCTGTTACAAATATCGCCCTATGGCATGGCCTACAATACACTGAAATTAGAAGGGAGAAACCTTTTAAAATAACTATATACAATAAGGAACAAAAAAAAATGCTCCAGAAGGTTATTATAATGTGTTCAATCCATTGACATATGTCTGCAATTTTTGAATTTACCATTATAATTTATAATTTTATAGACATTTTCTATCCAATCATGTATGTTTTGTACGTTATATATACTTTGGAAATCCTAATCTTAACAGATCCCCAAATCCTCAAATTTGAAAGTTAATGCTTTGCACCTATTTCAAACATGCAACCACTCTCGACCCGCCAACTGAGTGATTTTGGTCATATCCATTTACTGGCACTAAAATAATGGAAATAACCTTTTTAAGATCTTATGATTGTTTAATTTTATTTATTCAATTATTTGAATGATAACAACCTAAAAAGCTAAAAATTCCTAGCTCCCTTTTTGAAAGGACATTTATAATTGGGTCTAATGGAGAATACATTTGAAAATATTATCAACATGAAAATGTGCTATAACTAGTGTATATGTTAGCTATTGAATTGTCTCAATCCTAGTAAAAACAACAACAAATAAGGTGTTTACAAACTCAAAACATACAAAGAGCAGATGGCAACACACGAAAGCATCAGAAATCTACATATTGACACCACATTTCTTGCCTGTTTATCTTATGGATTAGGGATATTGTTTTGCATTCCTTACCATAAAGAGCCTATTTAAGCTAACCAGGTCTATTTAGTTCTCAGTTCACTCATCTGTAATACCAAACATTTAAATATGTGTATCTGTTCCAGTAGCTGTATGCTCTTTTCCCAAGTTACTAGCAATTTAGCTGGCAGTTATCTTCAATAAATATTGTCAAAATGCTCCATAGTGCTATTCCCTAATGGAACCAGAACACTAACAAGGAAGTCTAATGCTTGATACCTTAAGAAGCTAAATCTGACTATGGTTCCCTTCATATCACCCTATTTTTTACAAGCACCTTCCTGTTCTTACATTAATTTATATTTAACCTATATGGAAAAATGGTAGATGATGCCAGATCCATGATATGTTGAAAACATCGACTAAAGCAACCCTGCACTGCCAATCTCTACCAACCGCAAAAGAGATGAATACAAGCTAAAAAAGATGTTCTGTTTTCTGCCAGAAAATGTCAATTCTTCTACACCATCCTGGCAACATTTTTTTGGTTCATGATAACATCCAAGGACCAATGTGCATAAGGGCATGTGTTGTACAGAATTGATTTGCTTTGGTAAGGATACAAAAATTTTATTCCTGCATAAGAAAACTGCCTATCCATAAATGGCAGCCCTGTGTAGAAGACATAAGTGCCCAAAAAACTGTGTTGAAATTAAATAGAGGTTGGTAGGATTACTGCTTTAGGCATGTTTCTGCTTACATTGAACGAATTTTAACAATAGAACAACCAATCACAAGCAAAGATAACTAGCACTCACCCATTTCCGGAAACTTCAGCTCCTTCATAACTTGACATTTTATCCACAAATGCCTGCATATTCTTGGCTACATCTTCCAGATTAAAATCATTCATATTCTCTGTTGAGGTAGAGTATTTCCCTGTAGGATTCTTTGATTGCTTCCGCTTAAGTCGTTCTCTCTCATACGAATCTATTTCCTTCTGTCTCTCTAGCATGGCAGCATTCAGATCCTCTTCTCCATTGTAAAGCCATGTATCGTCATCATTCGGTGGAAGGTCCAAACCCACAAAATCAGATGATGAATGGGGCAAGGCCAGAATTTCATCAATACATTCAACTGGAGCATGCATTACTTTGCTGAAACAAAAGCAAAGCATCATATCAAATCAAATAGGAAAACTTATCTTTCATAACTACTCTTTCAAAAGTGAAAACAAGTACTTGCTGTAATGGCTACACGCCAAAGAACAGAATCTATTTTTTAAATCTTATAGTAAAGATGACAAGAATAAGTTGTACATATCCTTCTAAAAAAGAGAACTCTATCAGCAGAAAAATGCAATCAATCTCCAGACAAATAAAAAAGGTTAATAAAAAACTTAGAAAAATTTACTACCAGATTTCGGTGCTCAAGTTTCCAGTTTTAATCCTTTTGCACCTACTGAAGTATAAACCCTTCATTATACCAACAACAACAACAAAAAAATAAAAACCTTTATCTTGCAAGGCATTATTTAGAAATTGGTCCATGTAAATGTCTTTTGCAGATGATTACATTCAGATTTTGACATTGAACATTTATTTAAAACTGCACTAAATAATTTCCCTTCCTGTTAAAAAAATATCCATGCCAAGTAAATAACAAGTCATCATACATACTATCTTGATCCTTAGTGTGTATTGCTCCTATTTGTTTTGAATCAATGTATTTCAACATAAAACAGTTTTCTTTTCTTTAAAGGTTTTCCACGAAACGTACTTTTCTACGTTTCACAAAGAGATTGTCTGCTTCACATAGGTCACTATGGCAAGAAACCAAACATTACAGGAAATACAACCGTCTTCAAGAACCTTAGGGAATCAATTATGCTTCCCGGACCCGGAGTCAAAGCAGTATACAAAATATCAATCACATAATCCATGCTGGTTGAGTGTAGTTTTAATTGAAATTGGACCTTTGCTAAGTTTATCGACTAATTGAATGGAATCTCTAATCCATGATTAGAGACATAGGAGAGTAAGTGAACAACTTTGATCACACCTTGCTATTTTGCAAACTGAACACGACCATGATTTGTCATTCGTAAAAAAAAAAGGCAGATTTCATTGTCATAGTGCCACAGATATAGAGTTCGCTTACAAGAATTTCTGTTATTTTGTCCATTGGGCCATGGTCTAGTGACAACTTGGAGTGGTTGTTGTAACAATGACCCGGTTTCAATTTTCAAATCCTAACAGGCATGCTCCTCCTTTGCATGAGGTTTGCCAGATGTGGCTCTTAATTATATTGAACATTGTTGATGTAACGTACAGGCAGATTATAGTATGGTGCTGGCAAGGTACCAGTTCTTCGCTTAAGTGTGTGAGGGTAGGTCGAGCTTCTTTCCAGGTTTACCATCCGTGTAAAAACAATAGGTTCCCATTTATGAAACAGGTTCTCGTTTATGAATAAATAAAAGATATTCTTTTGTTTAGGACGTACTCTCACAGCTGATAATGTATAGTTAAATTTAGTTGGTAGTGCATCATATGGATCGTCTGTGAAAAGAAAGCAAGCTTACCTGACTCTGGAGAAGAGAGTGGTATTTCTGTAATAGTCCAATGCTTCATCCATGAGCTTCTTATGCTCTTTCGAACCTTCAAGAAGACCCCTGAAATAACCCCTGTTCACTAAGCTTCTCCTGAATGCCTCCCATCCAATATCTCTACTCCTTGCCGCTTTCAGTGCCGAGCTTTCGATTCCAGCAGCCCCTGAGCCACTCAGTCCGGGTTCTGCATTCTCCGTTTCGGACTGATAATGCGATCTCTGCTGATACATCATCTCAAATCCACAGCTTATCTTCATACCCAGTTCCGCGTCCTTGTAATTTGGAGACGACAGAGGCGGTATCGGATAGCAACGCGGTGCCTGAAAAGCTTGCTGCACGAGCTGAGCATACATGGCCCTTGACATCCTCGCAGAGACATCCACCATCTCCTTATTGCCCAAAAACCTCTCCATCCGAGACGCCGCCTTCATGGAATCCACGTCCCGGTCATAAAAGGCCTCCACCGCCTTAGAAATCAAGTGCGGCTCGTGCTTCAGAACCTGAGCCACGCTCAGAAGGACTCGAACCCTAACCCTATGCATGTTAACCCTAGCTTTATCGGGATAACCCTTAATACGACCATTTATAGCGTTCTGAACAGCATCGCTAGCTCTGGTTTCCACGAAACCACTCGTGAGAGCCCTCAAGGAGTCCCGTACTGAGGGATTCACCGGTAAATTGTAAACCTCCGCCGTAGACGCGGACAACGGCAGTATGTGGAGCTCTCCCCGCCAGATAAAAACCCTGTTCCAGCTGTTTTCCGGCCTCAGCCACCGCGGAATCGCGTAGGCCGCCTCGATTAGCAGAAATTCGCCGTCTGTGTCCCAAACCCTGGCCGAAACATTAGGTATGCATTTCGTGATTTCGTGTAGAATAAAGACGACGAACCACTCGTCCTCTACGTTGTCTCCGTACTTGAGCCTGCCGTGAAGGTGGGGAACGGGAGGCCACGGGTTTGAGTCCTGGAAGCTGGAATTGAGAGTGCAGGGACAGGATGACGTTATGGCGGGTTGAAGGTTGAATGACTCGTGCTGCCATATGTAATCCTTGGCGAAATCTGAAATTGTGTCTAGGCATTGTACCTGGAGTTCTTTCAATCGGGACTCGGCTTCTTCGGCTGGAATCGAGTCTGATAATGCGAAGTCTGGGAAAATGGCGTAGAGAAGCGTGTCCTCAGGGATTCTCGCTCGTTCGGCCGAGTATTCGTACTCTTCGTCCATGGCTGTCATTGCTGCAGCATCTCTTCGCGCTATGCTCTTAAAAATAATATTTTAGTTTTGTGTCCTTCATTGAGATTTTAAGCGTGTCGAGGATAGAATTGGTTAAAATGTCGGGGGAATCGTTTATATATGTTGCAAGACGATACATCATCGGAAGCTCCGAGAGTATACGAGCGTTTTTTCAAGGGAGTACACTCACTAGCACATCCACCCGTTAATTTTTGGATCTCAAAGGTAACGGACGATATGAAATTTCGTTTCTGTCCAAAAAAAACTACCCCGATCAAAGGTTTCGGGTTAAAGTTTAGTAATTCATTCACTCAGGGGTTTTATAATAAAAATATTTTCAATTAATTTAAATTTTTGAGTTTCTTATAAAAAAATATTAAGATACAAATTTAAATGATAGTAAACAATCACTTCTTAGGGGTGGGTTTGAAAATTCATAATAATAATGATTTAAAATTATATTAAATTATATAAATTGTAAAACTAAATAAAAAATGGTAAAGCTTTTTAATATTTTTTATATCATTAATTAGATTTGAAAATTAATAATAATAATGATTTAAAATTATAATAAAATTAAATTATATAATCTTTAAAACTAAATAAAAAAGAATAAAACATTTTAATGTTTTTTTATATGGTTAGTTAGATTTGTAATCACATAAAAATAAAACATTTCAATATTTCTTATATTATAAAATATGATTTAAATTTTTTATATTATAAAATATGATTTAAATGTTTAAAAATATATATTTAGATAAAATTAAAAAATGTTAATAAATATAAAACTAGAAATTGAATGACTAAAAAAATATTAGTAAAAATAAAATTATTGAAATTTTAGTGTATAAAAATATTTATAATTTTTATTTTTTATTTTATTTTTTAAAATGAGAAATCACAATTTAAATCTAGATAATACAAGGTACATTACCAAAATTATATTTTAGCATATATAATAATACAATATTACATTGAGTTATTGAAATCTTTATTTTAGCATATATTATGATGATGATGATGATGATTAACGTCCACTAAGACCTAATTGGTCTATCTGACCTTAAGAGGGTAAGTGATTACTTGTGATTCTTTAGAATTTTGTTTCTGTGCTCGAAAAGCATTAAGAGAAGCTTTCCAAGATCACAATACTTTTGTTGAGTTAAGAGGTTAGGAAGGTTGGTAGTGTGATCAATATTTTGAAAATGAGATGGTATAGGCTGGACAATCTAAGAGAAAGTGTTTTTCATCTTCAACTTTCTTAGTGTCACAAAGGTGACACACTCTTTCATCCCATGGCGTTTTAGGAATTGACCAACGCCCAGTTTCACTATGGAGCTCGTGAGAATTTGTTCTTATCTTAGCAATGCTTATTTTTTTCTTTGCACTTGGCAAAACAGATAGATAATTTTGATCTTTTAGATTAGGGTTGATTACATCTTTATAATACCTTAATTTTCTTTTTTCCTCTAACTCTTTATCACACCACATTTTTTCCTTAAATTTTGATTTGACGTTTTTTTTTAATAGTATCTTTATTCTGCAAAATGGTTTTTTCCATTATTCCCCAATAGTTTAGCCAAGATTGGGCGTCTTTATGCCATCCTCACTTGAGTCGATGGTGGTTATGACTTGATTTGTAAGCAATTTTAGGTAGCCTCTTGTCTTCCATGTTGTTTAACTTGTTCTTATACATTAGGTATCTAGTCATAGCTATGCTCTCAATAGGGGAGAGGCTAGTTTCTACGAGAAGGATGGGATAGGGTGTATTTCCTTTAATTTTGAGATTATAGGTTATAAAATTCTTCTGTATTTGCTCTATCTTTCTCCAGGATTCACGAGAGATACTACAGCCCCATACTTCACATCCATAAAGAATAACAGGTGTAACAAGAGTCTCAAAGAGGAGTTTCTTCTTATCCCAACTCCAAAGTTCAGCTGATTTACAATTGTTTTCAAGCCCATAATAAGCTTTTCATCCCCCAATAATCCTTTTCTCAATGCTATAATTCCAATTAAGCTTGTGGTGAATATCAATTCCAAGATATTTGTATGAATTCACTTCCTCCAAGTTGTTGTTGTCATATACAAAGGTATCATAAGGGGTCTTATTGGATTTAATAATCATGACCTTAGTCTTATCAGTATTAACAATCATACCCATATTGGAGCAAAAATCCTTGAGGATTCTTAGTTGGTTTTCAAGATCATGGGGACTCCTTGCCATAAGAACGATATCATCGGCATAAAGAAGAAGATTAATGACTATACCCATGAGTGTAGGGCCGACACAACCTGTTTTTTCCAAACATTCTTCTAATTTATTAATGTATATGCCAAAAAGGGTAGGGGACAAGGGACAACCTTGTTTGACTCCGATATTGCAGTTAATCTCTTTTGACCAGCCCTCAGTGTTTTTAAACTTAGCAATAACGTTGTCATACATCCTTATTGCAGCAGCCCTCAACTCAAGAGGCACTTTTATCTCTTCCAACCTATTCCAAAGGTTTTTCCTAGGAACCATGTCAAAAGCTTTCCTAAAGTCAACAAAACAACAAAAAAGATTGGTTTTGGTATTGCGGAACTCCTCTGCAATGATCCTAAAGGTAACAAGATGGTCCACAGTTGAATGATATCTCCTAAACCTGGCCTGGCCTTTAGCTCTTTTACCGTGACTTTCTAGCCAAATGCTAATCTTCTTTTCCAAAATGATTCCATAAAGCTTGGCTAAAATTGGGCTAATCATAATGGTCCTATAATTAGAGGGAATGTTTTTATCCCCATTTTTAAAAATAGGAGCAATGAGGCTTTGCATCCAAGGTTTAGGGAAGCCCTGCTTGACTGCTAAATTGAAGAGCTTGTGTATGTGAGGGATAAGGATTGGCCCTCCGATTTTAAAAATTTCATCTTGGTAGCCTTCAATGTCCTTAGCTTTCCCATTTGTGAGCCGCTTAACCCCTGAACTCTATGTCATCTAAAGAAAAAACTTCTTCCTTTGTAGGGACAATAGGAATGGTGTCCATGGCATTAGGGAACTCGTAAAGACTTTTAAGGTAGGAATTCCAGTCTGTTAAGGGAATCCTATTATTTTCTTTAGTATTGCGTTTTAGAATTTGGCTCCAAAACTTCTTAGGATCCAACTTGTATGGTTGTGAAAGTTTCTCTTGCCTTTTATTGATATAGTATCTTTTTTTTCTTTTAACTAGGGCTTTGTACGTATTGATCTTATCAAGTTTTAAGGGCTCATTAGAAGCATCCATAATGGC
Source organism: Picea mariana (assembly GCA_032191745.1). Classification (NCBI taxonomy): domain Eukaryota; kingdom Viridiplantae; phylum Streptophyta; class Pinopsida; order Pinales; family Pinaceae; genus Picea; species Picea mariana. Next base: position 80,394 of record JASDQU010735888.1, on the reverse strand, counting down.
TTTCCTAGCAATTTTACATTATTTATCATACCAAGGGTTGGTTGTTCTATTATTCTTTTTATGGGACACCTCGAAAGAGAACTTGTTAATGGAAGTGAAAAGGGTAGTTGTAAAATTATGATAGAGTTCTTCAAAGTTGTCCTTATAAGTTAGGAGTTTTAATTTACTATTTAAATCCTTTAAGAAAATGTCAACTTTACTTTTGTCAAAGTGCAAATTCCTTTGATTATCATAATTCTCTTCAATGGTGCTCCTACGCATGGAAAATTTTAGAGTTAGGGTTAAAGGTTGATGATCAAAGTCAGGCTCATGGTCATTTAAAAGGTCAAAAGTTGTTATTTGGTTAGAAACGGGGATATCAGATATCACATAATCTACAACACTACTACCTAGCCCATGAATACAGGTCATTTGGTTGGAGTTTGGCCACTTCATTACTCCATTGCAAATTATTAGGTCTTGAGAACTACAGAGCTTGACCAACTCAGTACCAAACAAATTCTAAATTAGGTCTTGAGAGCTTCTTTTGTAGCTATTAGATAAAACAAGGTCCTCATCTAGCCATAAAGGATTATGGTTGGAGTCATCACTTAAAAGAGTAGCTTGTTTAGTTGCAGTCCTAGCATTAAAGTCTCCTAGCAGAAGGATATTACCTTCATTTTTCAAATTATAAATATCTTGTTCTAAATTATTATAGGGACAATTTTTATCTAGATTATTTTTCTTATAAAAAGTAGAATTAATAGGTGCAAAATAACAAATTGCTATATACATCTTCTTAGCATTGGTGTCTGAAATTTCTATCCAAATGTATTGATTAAGAGGGTCAATCTTATGAAGTTGAATGTGAGGAGAAATGATTTTTCTAATATAACAAGCTATGCCTCCTATCCCTCTACGGTGGGATTTTTTGTTCCATGCCAACCACAAGACAAATCCTTCCATGTTAGGGACCTTAGATTCCTCATGCTCCCAAGTTTCAGCTAGACAGATAATACAATATTGCATTACTCAAACCTTTTTGCAATATCATATTTTAACATATAAATAAAATATGGGTTGCACATTTCTTTTAAAATTTCAAACACTAGGGAATATCGTTTTCTTTTAAAATTTCAAACACTAGGGAATATCATTTTGGGATACCACATCTTTTTCATAGGGATATTTTACAGCACCTCATAGATTTGAAGAGACTTAACCTTATCTTACGTGTCATATGAAAGTTGGTTTTGAGCTTCAATGTAGTTTTATTTATTCTAAATCGTGGAACAATTTAAATAATAACAAGTGGTATGGATATTATTACATGAATGTATATAATAAAGGAAAAAATAAATATTTATATTATATTAAAAAATATATATTTGTTTTTTAAGTTAAACACTACATTTCACACACAAATTTAAAATAAAAGGTAAATTAATGTTAAATTAATAACAAACTCATTGCTATAATCTCATTATAATCCCTTGGTAAGGACTAATAACTATACTTATAAAAAAGATCTTTTTAACATAAATATTTTTTTTTAATATTATTTAGTTATTTAAGTGAGATAGTTTTTAGAGTATTTAACAAATCCACTAGATGAACCCCACTTCTACACAAATATACAAGGTTACACAATTAAAATGCCCACCTACAATTATCATTAAAAATCAACACCCCAAGTTGTGTTGAAACAAGAGTTTTACTAACAGTAGTCACAGTTGTCTCTAAACCTTAGCCAATTCTGATGGCGGCCTTGCCTCCCTCTCAACGGCCTCCTCCAGCTCTTGACGAAGTTGCTTTATGTACTCTTGTTTCTTCCCTAGGACCGTCTGTTTCAAAACCCTAACCATCAAAGTCCGTCAAGTGCTTGAAAAATATTCAGAAGGTGGTCTTACCTACCACACAAGCTCGTACAAAAGATTTACCTCTTTACGAAAGGGGCATGGTAGGCTAGTTCACTAGGCTATGGCCCTCTCCTCGCGCAATGGAAATTTGGTTCCAAAATAACTAGCAATTCTTGATCAAGGGAAGAATGACACATTATTTATGTGGAAGAGGATTCTATACTTTCCTCTTTGAAACAAAAGCAATTGAGACCTGATTTTCAGAGGAGGACCTTATTTCTTCAGCAATCATGGAATATATCTCAACAGATGGACACCAAACTTTAACCATGAACTCAATGTGCTCTCGGTTGTTTCGGTTTGGATAAGACTTCCCCACCTTCCTCTGCATTGTTGGAATCCAAATTCATTGAGAAATATTGGGAACTCCTTAGGGAAATATATAGATTCAATAGAACCCAAAGCTAATATGTTTGCTTGTGCTCGAATTTACATTGAAGTTGACCGAGAAAAGGGTCTCCCTGAAGCAATCCTGCTGAAATTGGATAACTGGAAACAAGTGCAAAAATTGGACTACAAGTAATTGCCATTCAAATGTAAAGTCTATCATGAACACGTCATTTTGTTAAAGATTGCAAGAAGACGGCTCCCCGAGCCTTTGCTCCTCGGGCCCTTAAGTAACAATGGCGGATCATAAAGAAGAAAATGACTGGAGGAAAAGGCCCCCATCCTTCTTCTCAAAAATCATCCCCCATCTCCCAACCCCTCTCAGCCTCAGCTCAAGTTGGCATGAGTGCTTCTACACCTCCCATCGAAATGGTTTATGTAGCCACCCCTCCCTGAGCTTCCTCCCCAAAATCCTTTTTCCCCTCTCCTTCACGCCTCGCTCTATCTCATCACCTCCTCAGGCCCCTTCCTTTAACCCTATTTCGACCTCTGTCAATTCCTTTGATGTCCTTTTCTCAGTCCCTCCCAACCTTTGTTGAGGTAGTTTCTCCGTCAGTTCACCCTCTGGGCTCTAATTTTCCTCCTTGAGCTGCTTAGTTTGTATTTCCCCCGATCATGTTAGTGGCTTCCCAGGAGCAACGAACTCCTCTCCCAGAGCAAGACTCCTCATATTTTCAAGAAGAAATTGATGCAAAACAAATTCCCCCTTAAGGAGTAATTACAAGGAGGCAAGCTCGATCGGCCTCAAGTGATCAAGAATCAGAAGAACCTGAAGTTAAACAGAATAGGAGACCGGGGAGAAAATCAACAAAGGAAATTCAGTAAGAAGAAGCAAACAAAGATAAAATGATGGGTGTGCAGACCACAATTGAGAAATCATTCAAAACAACAAAAGTTAACTTGGGAAAAGGAAGCAGGCAAGGCTCCCAAAAAGGGGGCGACAACATCCCCTCTTGAGGTAAATAATGAAACTAGTCTCCTGGAAATGTAGGGGCCTTGGCAGTAAATTTAAAGTTGAAGCAATGAAAGACATAATTAGAGCTGAAAAAACCAACGTTCTCCTAGTCCAAGAGACCAAACTCTCAGATTTTGATCTAATGAGTTTAAATAAGATTTTTTGGCCAGCAAGTACAGGAGTAGCAGTAAGTTCAAGAGGAGCCTCTGGAGGATTAGCCACTTTCTAGAACAATCGAGATTTTGAAACAAGATTAGTGAAGAAGACTCAGCACTTGATTCTTACTAAGTTGATTTGTAGGGTAACTGGCAAATCTTTCAAAATTTTCAATGTTTACTCCTCGGTCCTCTTTCAGGAAAAACAAACCTGTTGGAATGAGCTCAAATTTACAAGATTTTCTTTTGACATAACGAATAACATAGTGGTTGGGATTTTCAACTTGGTTATATCCCAAGAAGAGAAGCAAGGAGGAAACCCAACTCGTGACCCTCTAAGAGAAACAATCAAAGAGTTTATCTCATAATGGAACCTTCTTGATGTCAAGCCAAAAAGGGGCAAGTTTAACTGGTCCTTTAAAAGACTGGGCAAAGCCCATATTGCAGCCAGGTTGGACAGATTTCTCATTCATAGCAACTTCTTGGATGGGGACTTAGAAATTGCGTCGAAAATCCTCCCAATGACATCCCTTGACCACAAGCCAATAAGCCTGGTTTTGGTGGACGACAAAAAGTATGGCCCCCTCCCCTTTAGGTTCAACCCTCTTTGGTTGCACAATGAAGAAGCTTCGGAGCTAATAAAGAAGGTTTGGTCTAACAAAGTGGAAGGATCTTTGAGCTTCATATTAGAATCAAAACTCAAGGCTACTAAGAAAGCTCTAAAGCAATGTGATCCAGATTATTTTTGGCACGAAATGAGAGCGGAGATGTAATAAAGAAATGCACAGAGATATCGCAAATATCCAATAATATAACAGAAATGTATCAGAGATGCAACCATAAACACAGAGATACAGTAATACACGATTTCTATTAATGAAAGAAATGTACAAAGACTGTAAAAATACAGAGTGAAAGACTCGCTAGAATGGTTGTAGCTTATCTATGAGAATAGATGTGACGGTTACTCGCATTCGCAAGAAGATAGTTACAATGAGGCTTTGAAGGCCTTTTTACAATAAACATGAATGCCAAAAACCTTAGACATCCAAAAACCTAACCCTGGGAGATGAAGCGCCAAAAGTCATGTGGGCCCCGTTTTGGTAAGTTGGTACATCAACTTCCTAGGGTTGTAACTTTTGCATACGATAGCCCGTTGGAAAGATCTATCCGAGGACTACATCTATTAACAAAAAATTCACAATGGAAATTTTCGATTGGAAGATACCCAAAAAAACGTCGTTTAGGGCCTCAAAACGGCTCCAAAAGTTCGGGACCCGAAAAACTGCCAAAAATAGTAAATTACCAAAATTGCCAGAAAATTGTTTTGAGCCAGTTGGAGAAGGTGGGTGGCCACCGATATCCACCTGGATCAATCCTCCCTCCTTAGGAAGGAATGTTCTCCATTGCGTTGAGTGCCCGAGGGAGAGGGAAAAGTGTTTGTTGAATTTGCATCTTAATGAGTTGCTTACCTTGTTGGAGAAGTTGCGTTGCTTAGCTTGTTGAAGGTTGTCATGAACATGTGGTTGGAAGGTTTGTACCTTTTTAACCAATCTGGCTATATGAGGTGCCTATGTGTAGAAGGAATCTTTACATTTTGTTGCAATCTTGTCGACCTGCTTCTGTTGGATAGAAGGTGCTTGGGTCGAGGCTGCAGTGGTTGTAGTATCCTTCTGTTCAACCTTTGAACAGATTGTGAAGAAGCTAAATTTTGTAGAATGAGATACTACCTTGCGGCCTTGTTTAGGTGGGACAGTAGTTGGAACTACCTCTGGTATTATGTAGAGATGACCCCCCAAAGTAACAATGACAATATGGGGTCGAGACTCATAAACAACATGGTGCTTCCACATATATGGTTGGCCCAAGAGAACATCACATACATCCAATGGGGCAACATCACATAATACCTCATCCTTGAAGGGTTGGATGCCGTATGACAATTGACATTGTTGGCTGACACGAAGATCTCGTCCTTGGCGAAGCCACCCGATGTTGTATGGTTGCGAGTATGGTGTTGTCGACAATCCCAATTGTTTGACGACCTCTGCTGAGATGAGGTTCTTCCAGCTTCCGCTATCAATAATAAAATGTAGTGGGGTACCCTTTACCCACATCTGTGAATGAAAAAGGCGCTCCCCCTCTTCGGGATCTATTGGTTCTTATGGTTGAATAGTTGTGGTCGCGACAATAGCAATGGGGTCTGCGTTGATGATCTGTCTTTTACCAGTATTTTCAGAATAAGATTATGAATCAGGGTTCGACTCCTTGTCTTTGATCTCGACCACCAATGACTGTTTTGAACGACATTCATCAATGTTGTGCCAGGGGATTTTGTGGAAATTTAACCATTTTCTAGTGTCCTTCTTTGTATTCCTGTGACCCTTCTTTTATTATGGCTTGAATTGGTTTTCGAGAAACTGTTTGTTAGGGTCATCTTTGTCATACTTTGGTTGTTGCGGATTTGCAGACCCAAACTCTTGTTTGTTCTGGTGCTTAAATTTCTTCTCAATTTTAACAGCATATCGATAAGCAGCACCGAGTGATGAGATGTCCAAAAAATCCATTTCAGTTTGGATGTACCTGTGTAGAGCCCCACGGTATTTCAAAACCAAATGGCATTCGAAGTCTTTGATACCCAACTTGGTGCGCAAGGTATGGAAGGTATTGGTGAGCTCTAGAACTACTTGGCCCCTCTCTTGCCACAGTGTGGTCCATCTCATGTATTGGTCCTCGTAGTTTCCAACAGGGTAATATTGTTCCTTTACCGCATCCACAAAAAAATCCCAAGTGGTCTCAACCCCATATATTCCAGACTCATTTGTGGAACTTTGCTCCCAGTAAGTTTCCCACCAATGTTTGACATGGGGGAGAGCTTTAAGGAGTGTGAAGGTGATCTTTTCCTCGTTGGAAAAATTATTAACAGAGAAATAACCTTCTAACGGATTTAACCATTTGTCTAGGGCATCCACATCTATCTGACCTTCAAATACGAGAATATCAAAATTAACATGTACCTTGAAAGGAGAGGTGCTTCCAAAGTGGTTGTTTGATGAAGATGTGTTTGTTTCTATCGACATGCATTGCAGGATGTGGGAAAAATTCTCCATCATTTCGTTCCTCTGTCACGTGAGAGCTTGCTCAAGCAACAGATTGATAGGATCATCTACTCCGTCATTTTTATTTTCTTCCACCATGGAGGGTTTCTTGGGTGTGCGAGAGCAATTGTCTTCAAGAGAGACAAGCTCGAGACCCAACTTGCTATACTCGGACATCGTCGGGGACATGCACTGAAAAATGATTAAGAGGAGCCTGCTCTGATACCACTGATTTGGATTATTTTCGGCACGAAGTGAGAGCGGAGATGTAATAAAGAAATGCACAGATTTATCGCGGATATCCAATAATATAACATAAATGTATCAGAGATGCAATCATAAACACAGAGATACAATAATACACGATTTCTATTAATGAAAGAAATGTACAGAGACTGTAAAAATACAGAGCGAAAGACTCGCCAGAATGGTGGTAGCTTGTCTCTGAGAAGAGATGTGATGGCTACTCGCATTCGCAAGAAGATAGTTTTTTTTTTACGAGAACGGTTAGGCTGTATTAAGCAGCTTTTTGGCAAGCCAGAATCAGAAAGTTACAAATCTGAAGAAGGTTGGTGACCTCTAACAGTGCTGCCAACCTTCTTGTGAATGTCTTGGGAGTCCAATCCCGTTTGCTTCTTGAGCTAGTTCGAGAAAATGACAAAAAATGCAAACATGAGTAGATTCTCACAAACTGTGAGCACAGTAGTAGACAGAAGCAAAGCATTAAACCGCGGAGGATGAAATTTTCCCCTTAAAGAAGGGATCCAGTTGTTTCTGAGAACCTAAAGAAATGTTGGAGGCTGCCTCCTTTTCTCTACGTGCTTTATTGGTCTTTCGCCCTCAAGTAAGTGGTGGAGACGGAACTGGAATGTCTTCAGTTTCAGATGTTTCCACAGAGCCGCTAGAGGGGACTGAAACAACCAGACCTACGGGGGCAGGGGGCTCCGGATCTGAGGCCTGAACTTCTCTCGCTGCTACTGACTCTGGAGGGGTGGAATCCGGAAGGCTTTCGTCTGCTGGAGGATTTCCCTTAACTGCTGTTGTTTCTGGATCTTGGGCTTCGTCTTCCTTCAACGCATCAAAGTTGTTTTTATTTTCTAGAGTTGCCTCTGCTGAGTGAGTGGCCTTCTGAGCCTGGGGTAGTGGGTCCTTTCACCTTGGCTGCCTTCGTCGATTAGATACTGGCTGAAAATCATCTTCTTTGACTGGTCCCGGCACCTCAGAGGCTTTGGGGCAGCTTTTTGCGAAATGACCGTAAGCATGGCATCAGAGGCACTTAAAAGGAATCTACTCATAGTCCAGCTCTTGGATATGGCTCCATTCCCCCAGGGTGAGCTTAATGGCTTCCGGAAGGCCTTCCTCGAGGTTAACCTCCACACAAATTCGAGCGCAGGTATACTGATCCCCTTTCGGCTCCACACTGTCCAGGAAATGCCCTAGCTTATTGTCGATGTCCTCCAGAGAACTTTTCCCCCAGAGATGCAAGGGAAGATGAGGCAGCCTAACCCAAATAGGGGCTGCGGTGATCTCGGCTCCAGGATTGAAGTCAAGAGTCCAGGGGGCTAAGAACAGCCCTCTCGCCCCCATGAAATAGGGTCCAGATTTGAAGACTAGATCACGATCCTTTGTCCTTGAGAAGCTGAAGACAAAAAAACCCCTACCTACTACACACAAAGAGACTTGTCCTTGTATCAGGGACTTCCAGCGATCATCCATCCATGCCTCCACCGTTTTGGGGTTGGGCCATAGCCCCGTAAACTTTTCGATGAGAGCATTTTCTGCTAGCAGGAGGGCAAGGTTGCAAGGCTCCTCTGGAGATAGCTCCAGCGAAGGGATCTCTTCCCTCTTCTTAACAAACTTGGACGGGAGAGAAGGCTTGGATTTCAGTCCTACCGAGCGGATTAACGCTTTGAATGCTTCCATAGGATCTTCTTCCATCTCGGCATCCGGATTTGGGGCCATCGTAGCAGGACGCCGGCCACCAAATCACAGAGGCGCCGACCACCAGCAAACAACGCAGAGGCAGGGCGATTGTTGCTCCAAAACGTGTGCAGGGCGCCGACCACCAGCAAACAACGCAGAGGCAGGGCGATCGTTGCTCCAAAACGTGTGCAGAAACGCAGGGGGTACACTCACTCCGATCTGTGGCTGTATGACCGGCTGCTACAGCCGAATCCGCGCCCTTGCAGTTGAAGAACCAGAGCAGAGACGGCTAGGGTTTGGGCCCTAGTCGCAATGGCTTTCCGATTCGCTTCATCTCACTTCTCACGAATATCATTGTTGAGACATGAACATTTGCAAAAAAAATGCATTCGCAAGAAGATAGTTACAATGAGGCTTTGAAGGCCTTTTTACAATAAACAAGAATGTCAAAAACTCTAGACATCCAAAAACCTAACCTTGGGAGATGAAGCACCAAAAGTCACGTGGGCCCCGTTTGGGTAAGTTGGTACATCAACTTCCCGGAGTCATAACTTTTGCATACGATCTCCGTTTTAGGCGTACAATAGCCCATTGGAAAGATCTATCTGAGGACTACAACTATTGACGAAAATTTCATAATTAAATTTTTTGAACAGAAGATACCCAAAAAAACGTCATTTAGGGCCTCAAAACGGCTTTGGAAGTTCAGGACCCAAAAAACTGTCAAAAATAGTAAATTGCCAGAAAACTGTTTTGAGCCAGTTGGAGAAGGTGGGTGGCCACCGATATCCAACTGGATCACAATGGGCCAAGAATCATTGTGAAGAACCTAAAAATATAAAGCTTGAAATCCAGAGCAACTTGGTTGAAGTACAACGAAGAATAAAAGAGGAGGAGTACATTCCAAATCTTCAACAACAAGAAAAACAATTGTATCAAGATTTGCATCAAATCAATAGGAGAGAAAGAGAACAATGGGGACTAAAGTCCATAAGTTTATGGTTGAATTCATGTGATAGAAACACTTCATACTTCCACAAACAAGCAAAGGCAAGACAACAGAGGAATACAATCAAAGAAATCGCCTTGGCCATAGGAGAAATCCTTGTAGACTATGAAGTCGTGAAAAGGGATGCCTCCCATCTTTTCCATGCTCTATTGACTGAGGAGGAAGAAAATGACTATATTCTTTGCTCGAGCTTCCTGCAAGAAATTCCCTCTTTAAGCTCGCTAGAGGATAACCAAATGCTTTTGAAAGATATTGACGAGAAGGAAGTTCATTAGGTTGTTTGGGGACTAGAACCCGACAAAGCTCCAGGTCTCGACGGGTTTTCAATCTCCTTCTACCGATGCTATTGGGACATTATCAAAAAGGATTTATGCATAATGTTAGCATGGACAAAGGAAAAATGCAAAGTGGGAGGGGCTACAAATTCTTCTTTCTTAGCCTTGATCCCTACATAATCTAATCCCTCTTCTTTCTCAAGATTCCGACCTATTTCCTTATGCAATTTCTCTTATAAGATCCTCACAAAAATAATTGCTAACATGCTGAAAACCATTCTCTTCAGAATAATATCTGAGAATCAAGGAGGATTTCTTCAAAAAAGGCAAATCTTGGACCACATCCTTTTAGTCCAGGAAGTAGTTCACTCAAGCAAGATCAAGAAAGAAAGTGACATGGTGATTAAGTTGGATATGGCGAATGCTTTTGACAAGGTATGACATTCCTTCCTTTTTGCAATTATGAGAAAATTTGGCTTTCCTAATGATTTTATTTTATGGATATATGCTTGTATAAGTGGTCCCTAAATAGCCCCTCTTATTAATCGCAGACCAAGAGCCTTCTTTAAATGCAGTAGGGGATCAAGACAAGGTTGCCCTCTGTCTCCCCTCCTCTATGTTATAATGTTATATTCTCTCAGTAGAAAACTAGAAGTTGAACGCCTTTGTGGTAGACTGCCGAGGATATCAATAATTAGAGGAGTAAAAGAGATAAATCACTCCTAGTTTGTAGACGATACACTGCTCCTGGGAGGAGCCTCTCTTGTTATAGCACAAAGATTCAAAGTGGTCCTCCAACAATTTTTAGAGGTCTCAGGGGGCGTTGTTAATAACAGGTAATGCAACATATATGGTTGGAATGTCCCCGAAAGAATATTAAGGGCCCTCACTACAAAACTCAACTTCACTTTCTCTAAAAAGTGGCACTTCTTTTCTTACCTCGGGATTCCCATTTTCCAGTCATGGCCTAAAGTTGTGGATTGGCAAAACATTTTAATCAAGATCAGGAAAAAACTGACTCAGTGGGGGGCAAAGTGGTTGAACCCAGTTGAAGGAATAGTACTAATTAAGTCTATTCTCTCTTCACTATTCATTTATCAAAGCTCAACGTTGTTAGCTCCAAGGTGTGTTCTCTAGGAAATAAATGCTCTGTCAAGAAAAATTATTTGGCAAGGTGGAAAGATGGATACAAAGAAATTCCATCTAATAAAATGGGGAACAATCATAGTCCCCTATGAACATGGAGGGGTGGCCATCATAGATCCGGCTATGATTAACAAGGCTCTTGGGGCAAAAAAATTGTATAGGTTGATCATATGATGGAAAGCTTGGTGGAAATATAGTCTTATGAAGAAATACCTCTCAGGATGGAGACAAAGAAGCTTAGACCAGGATCCTATTTCAAAAGATAGCTTTCCAATTTGGAAATTGTGCAAAGAAGCGTTGCTAATAAACAAAAATCAATTAACCTAGATTCCTAGACAAGGAAGGTAAATAAAGCTCTGGGAAGACAACATCCTAAGAGATCCTCCCCTGGGCACCAGAGAAGATCTAGCTCCCCTAAGAAATTGGCTGAATGCAAATGAAATCTCCATTCTCTCATATATCTCAGAATGGGACTCAGAAGGATTTTGGAAAGGATGGAAGAAACTAAATTTACCCACAAGGGCTTGTGGGAGACTCTAGTAGACCTTCTTAGAGAAAAGCCCCATCCTCGAGATACACAAAGGATGAAAGAGGTTGGAGTGCAAAAAGAGGAAAGTATATGGTCAAGATGGGTTATCAATCTCAATTAGTTCAACTCCCTTTCCCTCAAAACGAGACTCTTTGGGTTTCTATGTGGAAAAGTGAGGCACTACCGAAGGTGAAAGCTTTTACTTAGATTCTATGTCACAAGAAAGTCCTCATGGCTAATAATCTAAGGAAGCATGGAATTCAAGGACCTTCCAGGTGTTCCCTTTGTAAACAGAATGAGGAAACCCATACTCACCTTTTCCTGGAATGTGATTTCTCAAAAGAGGTGTGAAGGACTCTTCAAGTAGGTTTTTTGGATCCCCCTCTATTTCCAACTAGTTTAAATGAAGCATATTTGGCTTGGCATCGAAGGTATCCTAGAAGTTTCCATAAAAAACCTCTTTTGAAGCGGGTATGGATCACCCTTCCCTTCTGTTAGATTCATAATTAAGAAAATAGCATAAACATAATGGAAATAACTCAAGCAATCAAGAAACCATGATGAACGGAGATAAATAAATACTGACAAAAAAGGCATACTCTATATTCATCAATGCTTGAAATAATCATGTACATAGACGTACATATATAATACAAGAAGATCATAACTATCATGTAACTGTATAACAGTTAGGTAAACCACCTAAGCCAACTAACTTATGATTAGAGTTTTAACATCCCCCCTTAATCATAAGTTCGTTCTTGCCTGAAAAACTACCACTACTTGACAATCACGTGTCAAGCGAATATTCAAAGGGTTGATTGAAGATTCTCTCTAAACTTTGAAAAAATAGCAGAAGCTGATGTCTTATACTAAATTGGTGGTTTAAGGGTGACCACAAACTCATTTGGTGGTTTTTGGATGACCACAAACCAAATGTCTAGCAGAAGCTGATGTCTTCTACTAAATGGTGTGGTTTTAAGTTGACCATAAACTAACAAGAGCTCAAGGCTCAAAAATCTGAAAATGCAACAAGCAGAACTTCATGTCTTCTACTCAATTGGTGGTTTTAAGTTGACCACAAACCATATCGACAACAATATGTTCAAGAACAAGACTACATACCAAGAACTAGGTTGCATACTTGATCATCTGTTCACAGGCTCTAAATCAAACTTGGAACCTAACTCGACTAGATTCCCCCCTTGTCAGGGACAAGTGGTTCCAATTCCCTTGACCGTCATTCACAAGTATGGCCAAGAAGAGATCCATCACATCAAATTGTCTTCCGATGGAGTCTGAAGACTCGATCTTCAACTTAGAAGACGACATCAACTGGGCCCCGATCATACCCTAAATCATCAAATCTTGAAAAACATTCATGTCCATCAACTATAGAAATATATCCAATCAAGTACAACTGTACTTGTGTATAAATTCAACGATAAGACTGCTCCAATAAATTGGCTTCCAAACGCCAACGCCAATTCCTTGACCATTCAAAATGAATTTGTTTCCGCTTGCACTTTTGACACCTTACTAAGGGGTGATTTTTCTTCCCACAAAATTTGCATGGGTGAAGATCAAAATAGTTTGACTTATCATGGCCAAACCAATGACAGTGTTTGTACTGTATGGGTTCTTTGTCCGACCGATTATCATTATCTGGAATATTTGTAGCAACATCATCATCAACAATATCCTATACCTGTTCCTTACCAATATCCTCAAGCTCTGTCGTCTTATCATCATTCAAAAAACCTCCACTCACAAAGCAAACAAGTTTGCAATAATTAGGAATATCAAAAAGGTTGTTAGTATCCTTTACATATCCTAGTCCATATCGATTTTGTTTAAAGCATAATTCTTCCCATGGTCAAATAATTCTAATTTCTTTGCCACATTTATTCACAACTTTTTATGACATAGGGACTTCATCCAACTCATCTTCATGTTTATGAGTGTCATCACTAGTCAACTGAATGTCTTCATTGAAGTAACTTTCATCCTTCGTGTCATTTTGTTTGTTGAAATCACATTGTTGCTATATCGGATAACATTTTGTTTTGAAGTTTGAACATATCAATTTTCTTGTGCGTTACTTGTAAACAAGTAATCACTGTGCCGAGGGTGCACTTGTTTATTGCAATTGTAGATTCCGTAGTTGAGTTAATTAATGTGTGCAATATTGTAAATATTTCTTCAATTCTTGTCATTTGTTTGTATGTTGATGTCACAAAGTTCAATTATGTATCCTGTTGTGCATGTGATATCCTATTGTGCATGCGAAGAGGCGAAGAGCAATCGTTCCTTGTATGAATGTTGCTAAAAACTACAGGATCAGTATCTTGTTGTGCATGCCAAGAGCAATCGTTCATTTAATGTTGCCAAAAAACTACAGGATAACCAATGACTTAGACGCACACAAAGATCCTAAGAGAGACCCCCTTATTCAATTTCGGGTGGGTCAAAGAGGACTCCTTATAACTTCCAAAAACTCCTTATAACACCTTTACAAAAAGTCTTCAAATAAATAACAAACCCTTTTAACTCCAATTACAAACAATTAAACAATTGTGCAATTGCAAGCATTCTTGTAATGAAAGCATTCTTATAACTCCTCATGTTTACTTGAAATACACCTTTTTTTTTTTTTAATAAACTTAATAACTTATCACTCCAAAAGATTTTAAGAGATCTTGCAAGCTATAACCCTCATAAAGCAATATTTTAATATTCTTTATGAAAAGCTTTATAGCTTATTTACATGCCACTTCTTCAAAGAAAATTAAAAGATGAGAACATTATAACTCTTCCGTAACATTATAACTCTCCCTTAACTCTCCAACATTATAACTCTCCCGTATTAAGATCTCAATGCAATTTTTTTTTACTACTTTAAGATTTCACCTATTTTCTTAGGGTTTCATTTATCATGCATATACATGGTGAGTAGAATTTTTACCATTATATTTTCTTTCCTCTATGGCTCTGACTGTGAATATGTTGTGCGAGCTTGACCCTTTTACACTTTACCAAAAACTCCTATGCACAGTGGCTTCCTTAGAACCAGAGATGGGGTTACCACCAAACCCATTTGATTTCTCTGCAAGCCTTCTTAATGATCCCAGCATAAAAGAATTAGCAGCCACGGATCCGTAATTGGTGGAGCAACTTTAATAGAGCGTGCAGGTCGAGGGACATAATCAGATGGTCGAGCAGCTTCAAAAGAGCGTACAAATCGAGGGAGATAGACAGGCCATAAGTTCCTTCAGGCATGCACATATTAAGAGGAAGGCGGTTTTAGGCCCTGGTAAGTTAGAAGGTGGGTCAGTCAGAAGGTGGATTACCCCCAATCAACAACCCACCATATTCTTCTATCGACGGACTTTGAAGATGATGGAGAAACGCCAGAAATTGCCCATCAATGAGAATACCAATTTCAACATAATCTTGAACCAGCACAATCCAAATCAATTATTTGCTTGATGCTTATCGAATCAACTCTCGCAAAAAGAAACGCATATAGAGTAAAAGAAACGCATCAACTCATCGTTGGGATTTTTATTCTGTACGCAACTGTTGCTGCTCCGTTTTCATCATCAACTGCTAAAAATAAATATCAGCCTAGGTGCGCACTCCATCTCTCTCTTATTCATGCAAAACATGATATTTGTATCACCAAGCATGCCCTCTCTTCAAAATGTATCCATCACAATCCGAATGATCATAAACTTGTTCTGATAAATCATTCGTCAATGTCCAGGCACACATAAATCATTCATTGCTCTGATACCACTGTTAGATTCATAATGAAGAAAATAACAGAAACATAACGGAAATAACTCAAGCAATCAAGAAACCATGATGAACAAAGATAAATAAATACTAGCAGAAAAGACATACTCTATATTCATCAATGCTTGAAATAATCATGTACATAGATGTACATATATAATACAAGAAGACCATAACTGTCACCTAACTGTATAATAGTTAGATAAACCAACTAACTTATGATTAGAGTTTTAACACCTTCTATGTAAATTTGAAATTATGGTTGGCAAGGAGGTTTTTCACAATGAAGAGATTCATCCCATAAAAGTTGCAGCTTAGGCTTGGGGAATGATGGCGGAAACAATTGAACAGAAAGGCATCTCAAAACGGGTGGAATTGGATATGGAGGCTTAAGAGAGGATCTAGTTGAGCTCGTTTCTAAACAATTTTATCAATTCAAGTGCAATTAAAAGGAAAACACAAGATTGCCTCCCTCCCTAGAAGCTTAGAATTCATGAAAGTGATCTAGAAAATTGGATCAAAGACAGAAATCAATTTATGCTCTTCTTTGATGGAGCTTCAAAAGGGGATTAATCCGGGGTGGCAGGCGCGGACGAGGTGTTAGTTGGCCCCGGAGGATATGGATTAATTAGTTATGCGTGGGGATTGGGAAAAACAACTAATAACTTTGCAAAGGCACTGGCAGCCGGGAAGGAATGGTTCTAGCAAAAAAAAAGCAAATTAACAATGGTGGGGGACTCTTCTCTAATCGTCCAAAGCATATTTTGTCAACCACCCCCAAGCGATATCAAGTATAGGAAGAGTTGTTCAAAGAGGTTTCATTGATCTTATTCATTACCCCAAATGATCAATCTATCAAAACGACAATACAACCAGACAGTTATCATACTCTGCATTCGAGTCAATTGATCTAGCTTTATTTAGAATTCATGAGAGTAGAAAGACACAAAATACACACACAAAAATAATATTGTATTACACCATATTACACAGAGATACATCACACTTAAATAAGTGTTGTGAGATCCAACTTATTCCACTCTTTGAGGGAGAGGTTGAGAGAATCTCTCAACATCCTCCAACAAACCCAATCCAATCCCTAAACTCTAGTATGTAGCATTAATTAGGCATTATCTCTAACACCCCCCGTTAATGCCTACATTACAAAACTTCACAAATTACATAATAGAAAAGATTACAACACTTTGTCTGGCATGATCCTCATCAACGCATACACCCACTTTGACGCCTCTGGATTGCACTCTTTCTCTTCCTCTTCTTCGAGCTTTCCTTTCAACTCATTTAAAGTATAAATGTTTCAGATCATCATTCTTGCATTTTCACAATAGACAATATTGACAAACTCAGCTCACCGGGGCTTCCATGAGAAAAGTTGTCAAGTAATGAATCATCCTATGGACATACCTCCATCTGTCAAATATTTCGCTTTCGGCTATCCGTTAGTTTGTAGAAAGGCAGTCTAGGTACAAAATGTCTTCAAAAATCAATTATACAAGGTGACTTCCAATCATAAGAACAATTATTCTTGAAAACAGGGTTGCCAACTTATATCAAGATACAAGAGTTCCTACTTTCTTTTACATAAACACATAAACCTATAAAATTTTTAAACATTAACACACATTCAACTGAAGAGATCGGATCTGAAAATAACAAATCAAGGAAATGCAAATCGCAATTTGGTTTGGCTGGATTTCTCTTCGGATCTAGACATCGACTTGGAACAATTGAGTATAAAGCCTGCAAGACGCAGCAAAGGAGAATCTATACTGGCTATTTGAGGACATTTCATTGAAGATCAATTCAATAACATTAATTCTCTGTAGTTCAATGCTGGTTTTAGTTGTAATTCTTCTTCCTCTGCTGGAAGCAAATGTCGTGCCTTTAATTATATGGCTAGAGAGTTAGGTTCTTTCCAACATGCCGATTCTAGAAGACGTGAAGCCATAAAACTGATAGGTAGTGGCTCTTGTATTTTCCACGGTGAAGCCAATTCAATTTTGGGCCATCATACCCTGCAACTGATGAGAAGGACTAGTGCACGAGCGTACATTGTAAAACTCGTTGCCTTCCCGCGGATGCCTAGACGACGGACCAGACGCAACAGAGCGATGACTGAGGAACATATTACTCATCGACTGCCAGGGGGATAAGAGATGGTTGGATGGCCATCTCGAGGCACATCACAACCCATAGTCAACTCCGACATAACAATAGAACAATAAAACTCTCCATTCAGATTGTTGCTCTCCCAGAAATTTGGATTCTTCAACCAACAGTTTTGTGCACAACGATTTCTTAGCAAGCAGTGTTTTCAATCTTGTGCTCTTCTCCTTTTTCGTGCAACAGTGAAAATTTCGAAATGATGGTGGCTCCTTCTCCAACAACACTATATCTCAACATATTTACTTGCACACAAGATAAATTAACAAACACACATAAAACTTACAAACAGAAATTCAACACATCTAATCTACGAAAATTAATATTCAGTTCTTTCTTATTTTCCAGGATCCCATGCCCGCTCTGATACCAATTTAGAATCATGAGAGCAGAGAGACACAAAACACACACACAAAAATAATATTGTATTACACCACATTACACAGAGATACATCACACTTAAATAAGTGTTGTGAGATCCAACTTATTCCACTCTTGGAGGGAGAGGTTGAGAGAATCTCTCAACATCCTCCAGCAAACCCAATCCAATCCCTAAACTCTAGTATGTAGCATTAATTAGGCATTATCTCTAACAACTTTACTGCATGCATTCAATATGGTAGTCAACATATCTGTTTAAGAGTTTCAAGAATCATTTGCATCAATAGGAAGGTACCTTGGCTCTCAGTTAGTGTGTGTGGGTGTATTCCATTTATCTTCACAATGAATCATGAGGAATTTATGAAGATGTGCAAGCTTGAGATGGTTTTCAAGGTAGTCGTCTATTTCTTTCTTTGCTCAGATAGGCAAGCTTCATTCTCTTTGTGGCATCAGTGGTTTCCCCTCTCGGTTGGCTACTCCCCGGGCACGAGCCCTGCCTCTAATATGGAGTCTGTAGAACCGACCCCCCCATGCCCGCCGAGAGTAGAAAAGCGAATGGATAATCTTCAAGATGCAAGGAGCAAATTAATAGTGAATCTAGATGGTTGGAAACGTGGAGTAGAGAGGCGTCAGCAAGAAGTAATACAATAATTGACAACCCAGTAGCAGAGGCAACAACAGGAAATAGAGAAGTTAAAGGCTCAAAATGTTATTCAGAAAGTTGAATTATGATGTCTCCGAGAAAGAACAAAGGAGCAAGGGCATCTGATCTAGAAGATGAAGTGGGACATCCGAAATATGGAAGCAGATAACGCGCCACCCCTCTTTGTGTTCGGAAGGAATTTGCGCTTTGATCAAAATTCGAATGACTTTGAAGGTCACGACAACCACGAGGAGGAGACGGTCAATCAGACAAATCTTCAGAATGAGGCAAAGCAAGGAAGGAGTAAGCAGTCAAGGGAAACAGAAGCCAAGCACCCAAGGTGGGATCACATTAACTACCACATCTTTCTGTAATTAGTATGTTATGGAAATTTTGTTTTTTGGGCAGCAATTTTATTATAATATATACCAACAAACTTGTTTTAGCTGGAAATCAAAATTATATTGGACACATACATGTTATTAGTGTTGGGATTTGGTGATAACGAATTCCTCCAAGGATGGATTTGGATCTTATTATTTTGCGTTGGTTGCAACTAAAATAGACCAAGTTAGAATATGGATAGGAGTGCATTTAATAATCAGTTTCTTGTGTAAATGTTAAGTTAGAATATGGATAGGAGTGCATTTAATAATCAGTTTCTTATGTAAATGTATATAAATTCATGCAAGTCCATAGAGGCATATACAACAGAGTGAGAGGAATGAGAGAACTTGCAAGTCTGTTGTAATCTCCATGATCTGAATAATAAGACAACCGATGTCTATGCTTGGTGGACGTAGCCCAACATTTGAGTGAACCACGTGAAATCCCTGTGTTTCTTATCTGTGTGATTGTTAATTATCATATGTGAATTGTGTTTTCTGCATTTGCAATTCTAACAAGGGTATCAGAGCCGAGGTTAGAGGAGAGGGTGTCACAGGCATCAAATTCTCGGAGGAGCCGCAAGAGTGAAACCTATGTACAGTGCATCGATTTCCACATCGTTACAGGAGCCTCCTCTTGGAAGGTGCGACATCCTATAGGCTGCCCTTCCACTCCTCAAAAATTCTTGAGTACATCGCACCCTAGCTGTATCAGGAGGGGCAATGAACACCTGAGATAGTCGCACCCTGGTTGTATCGAGAGAGGCGACGACCCCTTGAAACACGTCGCAGGGAAGGTGCATCAGAAGGAGAAAAAAATCGCATGTTTTTCAAAGAAAATTTCATATGGTTTTGTGAAAAACTTAAGGTATGAAGTCACGTGGTTTTTTAAAATTGAATTTCCTTTTAAAAACATGAACAAGTCAAGAAGTCAAGTCACGTGGAGGTTGCTTTAAAAGATTTACTATATTTGGAATATTGTATGTAAAATGTATAAAGTGAATTAAAAAAGGTTAATTTTATTTTTTAAATAAAAGGTGAGGTTGGTAAAAGGATTTTTTAATTAAACTTTTTATTAATATTTTGGATTAATACTATTATTCCTCCACATTTTAAAAGGGTTTTATAAGATATGGGTATTATGAGATTTTGTGCTAATGGCTAAGATGCAGAGTTTGAAGTTTGAAGTTGAAAAGTTCAATGGTAAAAGCAGCTTTGAGCTCTGGAAGCTCAAGATGCGGGATTTATTGGTACAACAAGGGTTGCAAAAAACATTGGCAGGCAAGTCAAAGAAACCAACAACCATGACGAATGAGGATTGGGAAGATCTGGATGCAAAATCTCTTAGTACCATTCGTTTATGTCTGGTGGACGATGTTCTGTTTAATATCGTAGGAGAGGATACAACATCAGGCTTATGGAGAAAGTTGAAAAGTCTATATATGATGAAGTCCTTGACGAGCAAAATCTACTTGAAGAGACAATTGTATAGTTTGCAGATGAAAGAAGGTACAAAAGTTGTTGACCATTTAAATACCTTCAATACCCTTATAGTTCAATTGACTAGTATGGAAGTTAAATTCGAAGATGAAGATAAGGCTATTAAACTATTGTGTTCGTTGCCTGAGTCTTTGGGATAATCTAGACACCTCTATTAGCTTTAGCTCAATAGATGTTTTGGATTATGACTTTGTTGTGGGAGCTTTGTTGGCTGAGGAGATGAGGAGAAAATCTAGTCAAGAAACCTCAACTTCAGAGGCGATGCTTGTCAGAGGTCGAACTAAAGAGCAGAATGAGAGAAGTTTTTCTCGATCTAAGTCAAGACACAGAAAGGGTAAAGAAAAATGTTGGTATTGTGGCAAAATAAGACATCTCAAGAAAAATTGTTGGAAGAGAAAGGAATCTGAGGACATCTCAATTATAAAAATAAAAATAAAAATCTTCTTAATGCTTTATCTTCCTAAAGTGATTCTAAACTAAGGGACTACATCCTCCTCAAAATGCTTTATCTTCATGGAATAATTCTAAACTAAGGGACGACATCCTCCTCAAAGGCACCACGTGTTACCCCTCAAAGGGTGTCAAAATGCTTTATCTTCAGGGAATAATTATAAACTAAGGGACGACATCCTCCTCAAAGGCACCACGTGCTACCCCTCAAAGGGTGATGAGAAGGACAGATTCAGAATTCCATGTTCCTTCCTTTAAAGAGGTCATCCAAAATAAATTGCCATCTCCTTTGAACCCAACGAAACAATAATCAAGAGTTATGGTTGTGGAGAGCTCGAAAGATATCCCCAAGTTGATAACAATATTATCAACAATTATCGAGACAATTTAGCACTACTTCCATAAAGTTTTCACGTGCAATGAACTATGGCCAACTTTTGTAGCTCTTCTTTGATGGCTTGCCACTTTTAAATGCAAAACGGCCAACTTTTGTAGCTCTTCTTTGATGGCTTGCCACTTTAAATGTAAAAAGTTGAAGGTAAATTTTTGCTCTAAAGACTTCTTTGTTGTCATTATAATAATGTATAGCAATTGCATGGATGCTTTATAACTCTGCTACATTGACATCATACCATGGTGCTGTGAATATGGTACATCTTTTTGTTTTGTAGTTAATAAATAAGAAGACTAAGATCAACTGAGCTTGAGCGCCTATAGGGGCTATGATACCACAAGAGGGGAAAGTTGAGGGGGTCTAGGGGGGTTTATGCCTAAGTCATCTATCTTATGCTACTTTGAACCCTCACTCATTTTCAATTTTTAATTTCAAAGCAAAAATGAGTTAAGAGGAGTGGAGGAAACAATTCCTCAATTTAAGACAAAACTCCTAAAAATTAACAAATTGTCTCCCCTACATTCTTGGAACTAGGAAGAGAAGTTGAGTTTGATTTCCCTATCCATTATGCATGAGGAAAAATTCGAATGGGGAGTGGAGAGCTGTTACAAAAAGGAGTGGGGGAAAGAGTTTGAGAGGTTAGACATTTGAAAAAGGGAGTCAAGCCCATGATAGACCAACCAACCATGAATTGAAGCCAAGAAACCATGGAGAACCTTGTTGAATCTTGAGATATTAGCTTGGACCTTCTATGCACACACTGAATAGCACAAGTAATTTATGAGGTACTGGACAACAGAGGAGGCAGGTATGTGGGTGTCTCAGTGCTGCTCTATCATCAAGAAATCTGCAGAAGGATACATTGGTTTGAGTCTGAATTTCATAGTTAATTATCTTTGCTTCGCCCTAGTGGTATCATAGCTCAGCTAGGGGGTGGCATCCACCATGGATTTGCCTACAATTAGGTGGAAATCGCTCACTCAACTAGTTGTTTGATCTTCAATAGTCAAAGATAAGTAAAAATTTTGTCTCTAGTTTTCCAAAAAATTATGTAAATCATTATGTTTTTTAAGATCCCATCTCATTTGTGATTGTAGAAGTTAAAGGTTTTAATTTGGAAATGAATGTATTTGAATGGTTCATATTCACTAAAGAATTTGCAAGGAAATTTTGCGTCTTTCTGGTCATAAAAACACAAATCAATTAGAAATAGAAATCGGTACTATGTTTCCACTTCACCTATGTTTGCGAATTTGTCTCATCAATCATCATGAGATCCAAAGGGAATTGGAGTATTGTTTGATTGTAATTGTTTCTCTGAAGATTATAAACTTGAATTTGTTGATATAGATGAATTACCAATTGGAGGGAACCGCTTCAGAGACTGGTTTTACTGATACCTCCATTAGATATATTGTTTCTATCCTCTTCAACTTAACTACAAACCGGTTAGCAATTATTTGGATTTTTTTTTGTATTTGATCCTAAATCGCCATAACAATGTGAATTTTCATTTATGCACATTATTTTTGGCAGGAAAATAAATTTGTTGGGGTGCATTCATTGTTTTGCTTTTCTGAGTGAGGGGGTTTTGAGGGCAGTCCACTCCCAGGTTTTTACATTACAAGATGAGGTGTGCAAGTATGTTTTATCTATAATATGTCTGAAATTTTTCCAGTGTTCCTTCAAAGGTTCTGAACCAATTTCCCTATATCTGGAAGCTCTGTAAATTGTTCATCGATTTCATCTCTATTATAGACTGCGTGAAAAAGGCTGAAATTGAACATGACCTATCCTTTAACGTCCACCATACAAACGATTTTACCTCTGTGCGCTRACATAACATATTCTATYTTAGGATTTAAATCTGAATATGTACAATTTATCTAATGTTTATAGTGATATGGTGAAATCATTTTGAATTTATTAAATAATCTATAAAGAATGAATTTTAAATTCAATGCCCCTGCACACTTTGGATTGGTATGTGGCATTGAGCATTGAATCTGATGCCCTAATTTCTCTGTAAGGGTTCAATTCACAGTGTGAATTTTGTTGAAAACATGTCAATTAATTTTTCATGCGGTTGCATGCATATCAGTTAAATTAGAATGTGCATGTATGTACATTACAGTGAACAGTTTGTGTAATTGGTGGATCATATTGTAATTAGTTTGTTTAATTGTTTGATAGATGCTATATATAAGAGCATACTTATAAAGGTGAGGAGCAAGTAACAATGCAGTGTAGCACATTGTGTGGAAAGAGAGTGAGAGAATAGTTGTATGGAGATTGGCTATTGTAATTCTCCCTTAAATAATAAAAATACTGATTATTATTGCCTCGTAATTTTTTCCCATACTAGATTTCCAGATAAATCACTGTGTTCATTATATGATTGTTATTCTTAGTTTTTTTGCTTATTAACTAATCTTGCTCTGTTTTGCCCAGCAAATTTGTCTATGATTATTAAAACTTTACTGTAGTAAACGTTTTGTCCAATTCTTTGTACTTTTAGTATGCATTTTTTTTTTTAAATGAAGATCCACAGTTGGAGGCCCGAGGGTAGCCTTGTAACCTGATCATTAATTTATGTCTTGAATTTGTGCTAAGTTAAACAGGTGCATGCTTTACAGTTTAAACCATTCGTGGCCATAAAATTATGATCACATATGAGGAGGTGAAAATATGGTTTGATAACAGATTTTGTGTAGATAACCAGTAGCATCAAAGAACCATTGAACCATATCAAATCATTAACTTAGAATTTGAAGAGAGCGACTAATTCAACTCAGCTAAGCTATCAAACTTTTAGATCAGATTTGTCTTTGCCCAGAATTTCATAATTATGTTGTTCCTCTAGAATGTAGATACCAAGTAAGAAATCTGTGTGAGAAGATGTTGAACAACCAGCACTTGCAAATTTAAGACATTCCAAAAAGAGGAGATCGTTCCATGAAATAAGCCATCGATTATGTTTTTTTTATTAGAAAACATTGGATTGTGCAATGGTTAAAACATTTTTTTTTTAAATAACATGCCATGACTGTAAATTCAGCCCTTGAAATGAGACAAACTTGACCATTTTGAAAACTTAATATTTGTAATTTGTTCCATGGTAATTGTCGCAGTCATTATCTCTTTTGTTGTGCCCGTTTTATTGCATCAGTGTACTACCTGCACAAACTCCCCTTTGATAGCTTTGTTGTTGGGCATTTCCTTCAGATGGTATGCTCAATACACGTTGAAGATGCTCATAAGACTCTTCAAGAGAAGACATTTCAGAGTTTCTAAGCCACGGGAGTTTCTCAGCCAAATTTAATTGTTTAGTACATGGGAAAAGTAGTCAATTTTCAAATTCATTACCTATATATTTCCAGTGGAGTAATTGATTATAATTTGTATGTTTTCTGTATTTCCTATTGAATGATTAATTATAAGAACTCTGCACTTTATTACTTTATTACATAGTGGAGTTACCTGTGAGATCAAGCAGTATGTAAATTGTACCTGTGAGAGTTACATAATGCTTGATGTTACATAGTGGAGTTACATAATGCTTGATTTCACAGGTATAAGTTTACATATTGTAGATTACTTTATTAATATAGGATTTGGTTTAACTTTGTTGAGATGCATCAATTCGTAAAAACAACAATTAGATGCCACTAGAATTCACTGTATTCAATACAGTACATACCCCATAAATCGAAATCATCAATTCGTAAAAACAACAATTGGATGCCATTATAATTTTCCACAATCAATACAATACATGCCTCAGAAATCCAAGTCAGTCTCCCTTGGACACGTGCACACCATGTCACCCATTTCTCCTCCATCATCAACAAAAATTATCACCCAAAATCATCATAATGAGCGGGATTGCCATGTCTCATAACATGGAATAAATAATAGTAAAGAATGGCATGGAAATATGAAACCAGAATCAACCACGAAACCAGACAAGGGCTAGTGGTTATGCCTCGTGCACCAGACAAGAGGCAACTTGCTCGCTGAACTGAGGTTGCATAGCAGACAGTGAGGCGGTCCCCTCACTGAAACGAGGCTTTGTAGCAGGTGATGAGGCGGTCATAAGGCGGTGAGGCGGCCTAGGGCAGTCCAGGAAAGGCTATGGGAAGGTTTCTCAGACTGTCCAGTGACAAATGCCAGCTATGTCAGAGTTAGTCATAATTATGTCAGTGTTAGAGATAATGCTCATATTAATGAAGTTTATTAAAGTTCGGGGATTAGTTTGGGTTGTTGGAGGAGGATGTTGAGAGATTCTTTCAATTTCTCTTCAATAATAAAATAAGTTAGATCTGACAACACTTATTTAAATGTGTTGTATCTCAGTTTAATTTATACAATAAAAAAAACTATTATCATTAGTGTGTGAATCATTTGTGTAATGGATGCTCTCCATTTCTCTAATTGTCAGACCCATAATTATTGTTTTTATTATCTTTAATGATTAATTGAAAGTAAAAATAAAACATTAGAAATGTGATGGATTAATGTGATTAGTGGAAAATAAAACATTAGGAAGAGTGCAAAATTAAACAACAAAACATTAGAAATAGCCCAAAATTAAACAAGAAAACATTAAGAAGAGTGCAAAATTAAACAACAAAACATTAGGAATAGCCCAAAATTAAACAACAAAACATTAAGAAGAGCCCAAAATTAAACATTGGGAAGACCGATGCTCTAAAGTTCAAATCTCTCATCCAATAAAATGACGAGGAATACGTTTTATTTTATAATATAAAAAATAAAATCTTAAGTTTAGTATGTTGAACATTAGAGATGGGAAAAATATATAGTCAAATCTGAAATTAATGCTAAGTCAACTAATAATATAATCATATAGTCCAATAAAATGACGAGGAATACATTTTATTTTATAATATAAAAAACAAAATTTTAAATTTAGTATGTTGAACCTTAGAGATGGGAAAAATATATAGTCAAACCCAAAATTAATACCAAGTCAACTGATAAAAATCCCTACTAACCTTCGGCAGGGACTAATAAATGGTTAAATAATTGATATCCATAGATTTCTTTTACTATCATTTGAAATTGATATTATTTGAGGAGAAAATATAATTTTATCGTTATTATTTCAATATGGGCATTTTACCAGCAACAAAGGTTGATTATGAAAAAAAGATGATCTTTTCATCACATTAATGAAGATTTTATCTTTATAACCCTTTGAGCACCATTTCCAATTCTCCTAATTCACGCGTGGAACATTGCTATCCTAGAAGAGGTCGAGTAAAAAAAACATGTCATTGCCATACAAAAAAAATGTGTATGGACATTAACTTGAGAGAAAGTCTCCCTAATTGTGTCATGATATAGTGTGAAGACCAAGTGTGGAGACCATCACCAGGACTGAATATTGGATTATGAGAATATTATGTTTAATATTCTCAATAAATGTCTTAACATTGACTATAGTCGAGTAAAAAAAGCATGTCATTGTCATACCAAAAAATGTGTATGGACATTAACTTGAGAGAAAGTCTTCCTAATTGTGTCATGATATAGTGTGGAGACCAAGTGTGGAGACCATCACCAGGAATGAATATTGGATTATAAGAACATTATGTTTAATATTCTCAATAAATATCTTAACATTGACTATAGTCGAGTAAAAAAAACATGTCATTGCCATACAAAAAAAATGTGTATGGACATTAACTTGAGAGAAAGTCTCCCTAATTGTGTCAGGATATAGTGTGGAGACCAAGTGTGGAGACCATCACCAAGAATGAATATTGGATTATGAGAACATTATGTTTAATATTCTCAATAAATGTCTTAACATTGACTATAGTCGAGTAAAAAAAACATATCATTGCCATACAAAAAAAATGTGTATGGACATTTACTTGAGAGAAAGTCTCCCTAATTGTGTCATGATATAGTGTGGGTACCATCACCATGAATGAATATTGGATTATGAGAACATTATGTTTAATGCAAGATTTGTTAATAAACATATCATTGACCATATGAATCATCTTAAAGAAAAACAAAACAAAATAAAATAAATCTAAACACTAATAATTAAATAAAAATAAATATATAATAATTGTAATATATTATATTTGCTCAAGTATCCAACCACTACTTAAAAATTTGCAGTATTAAAATTTAAAATTTGAAATTAAAATATTTTTGTCCTCATACCATATGTATAAGGTATACATAGTTAATAACAAATACATCAAATTTGAAATTATAATGGAAATAGTTTTTCCTCATAACACTATTGAAAACAATCCTCACCACAAAAATTTCATTGAACAAACACTTACATCAATAAGTTAATAGAAGAGAAAATAAAACATAAATAATAATTATAATAATTTGTCATAGTGAAATCATTGAAAAGTATAATGATCATCTTTTACAATTGAAAAAGTAGTTAGATTAAAATGTTATAAATTTTAGCTCATTAAATTCGATCATTGTAAACGTTAGTGCAAATAAAGGGCAAAAGGGATCAATTTACCATATACAATATGAGTGGGTCTAATGGTTAAGAACATGCGTTTTCTTTGGGAGGTCAAAGGTTCAAATCTAAAGGGGGCAGGGTATGTATACCTCCGTAGACTTTAGCAGTCAAATCGAACAAAGGGGTCTCATACACCGATTTGATGGCTTGCTTGGTCGCGACCTTTAAAATAGATTATTATTATATTGTTAAGAGTGAATATCTAAGTTAAAAAGGATCAATACATATATCATGTGTATTGTTAGGAGTGGATGCATCTTTTATGTGTGTTACTTTTTTTCAAGAAAATGATTTTTATGTTATTTTTTTAATAATTTGTTTTTTCAAGTAATGGCTATTAACTAACGTTTTGAGAATTACTTTATAAATATATGGATTATGGTGAGGTATTTGATAGGTTAGACTCTAAAATGGAAGTTGATTTGTGCACCCTGTCTATCAAAGCAAGGTGCAAATACCCTGTTGTAAAAGACATAGCCAAACAAACTATATTGAAGGCATGCATATGAAGTTGGAGAAATACAAAATTGTTGGAGGATATGTGGTTCTGGCGAATAAATACTTATAAGACATATATTGTTCATAAGGGAATTCGAGGTCTACGGTTCAATGGACGGTTTCTATAGGGTATCTAGAAAGGTTACTTTAAGCGAATTATGAGGCAATGGTGACAATGTATGAAGGTAAAAGGGGTTTGTAAACATGTTGAACCATGATGATGAAGCCCTAGACTATTCGAAGGACCCATTGGAGGGTCAAAAAATTTGGTCTTGTCTAGTTTATCATCCACCAGATGACACATTGATGCCACAAAGGACTATATCTTTGGGTTCAAGGTTGTTGGAGGATGAGACTATAATCGTCATTGGTGAGATGACAAAGGCTTTGTTTTTACGTCATACCGAGGAAGGTGTCCTTTCAGTAAAGCTTTCAACAGATCTAGAGGATGCATCTCTCGAAGTGCTCGACTTCTCGCATAGGGATCCGACAAACAAATTTGCAAGGATAGTTCTAACTGACCCTCAATCATTAAACCCTAGTATGAGTGAGGTAAATGCACAAGGTCAATGTTATGATTTCATTGCAGATGGATTTAATTTGGACAAGCCTTGTGTAGAATTTGATGCTTCTAGTGATGGTTTGGCGCAATCATTTGACAAGGTATCTGAGTTTGGTTCCATTGGAGGAATGCTAGACTTCTAACACATGAGTGGTATCCCTATATGGGACTCAGAAAAGACTATCCCACTATATTCTAAAGGACAAAGGAAAATCAAAACACGTTAATGTGTAAAAATATTGCAGGAACCTATCACCCTTACCCTAGGTAAGAAGACAAAATTGAATGAGGTTTTGCAGATGGTGGACTGTGCCCTAGTTAGAAGAATTCCAGGTAGAAGAATGAGTCCAAAAACTCCGTAAGATTGGACAAAAAACAATTTTTCTCCCTTAATTGGTCACTCCCCTCAAGATGTTATATTGGTATGAGGTTGGATAGTATGGACCTTACGGTCTGTGGGTGAGGTGGAAGATATACTACATAGAAGGTGGAGATGGGGAGCTCAACCTCTTTTCTAAAAAAGTGACGCATGGACTTTTATGCCAGGTCAACCTATTTGGACATCATCCCAACTTAGATAAGGATTTCAGGCCTTCCTTTGATCTTATGGTTTGAACAAGTCTTTGAAGAAGTCTGGAATGATTTAGGCATTTACTATGAGGACAATTTGCCATACAAAGAATCAAGTTATATGGGTCTAGCTCGCATTTTAGTTGGTTTGCATCTTAGTAAAGGGCTAGCAGAATCCATGCAAATTTGGAGAGAGTTGAACCTATACCACTTAAATTTAGACTACGAAGGAAACCCTTCATATGTGGATGATGCATGTTAGTCCTTGAGACAACTTCCTTCATTGCCGAGGAGATCAGTGTCAAGGCATTCAATAATTGGATAACAAAATTTCTTGGATGGGAATGGGTGAAAGAAAGACAAATCAAATCTATTGTAGATAGACTTCAAGGGGCAAGTTTTCAGGTTTACAGATTATGTCCAAAACCAAAGAGCAGATTGTAGGAAACATGAATCAAAGATATAATTGATTATCACTCAAAGGAAAGGAAGACATAAGGAAACAAATTAGAAGAAAATTTCATGAAATCTAAAATGATTTTAGATATATGAAATCAAATACAAGTATGAACACAACCTACAACCATAGGTTTTGCATGGATGCCTTCAAATACAAAGAAGCTCAAGCTTGTAAACTGGGAATAATGCAGGAATTTTATTCATAATAGAAGAAAGAAGTACATAGATAGGGATCCAACTCCAAGAGATCAAATTCTCTGTGATGATCACATCCTGCAAAGTTTAGGCTTGGCCCTTTAAGATATTACATTAAGCTCTCAGACTCACTCTCACACTTTCCCCCACCTTTCAATATCAAAATGATATAATATATAGAAAAGGGATGTTGAAACCTCTTGGATCGACTTAGTTACATTCCATAAATGACAAAAAGATAATTTTCCAAGTATAGAATAACAAAATAATGTGTTGGATCAGGAAAATAGAAAAAGTTCTTTGAGATCCTATTTTGTTGGTAACCTCTTTTGACCAAATAGTATCATTGGTCTTCAATTTCCAATAGATATATGATGTTGACAGATATTAAGTAAGATAATCCGGCACTAGAGAATCTTCAGGAATCACTAAATAGCTAGCTGTCATTAAAATCTGCAGTCTCTATTTTTTTGAATATTACAGGCATTTTTGCAAGAAATAACTTGGTGAAATTATGAAAAATAAGTCTCAAAGATCCCTCTATATCACCCAAACCGTGATACTTGTGTAAAAACTGAGAGAGGTTTTTGTGAATGGGCCCATTTTCGACAAAAAACTCTTTTAGTTTTAAAAAATTCACCTCCAATTGTTCGAAAATCACACCCAAAGATAATGGATAAAACAGGGAAAAACAAAGTATTTCAGAAAATTCTGGCACCACCTTTTCAAACTTGAAACCTTATGTTGCCTCTGCCAAAATGTTGAACTTGCTTCTCTTTGATCTGGAAATGAGCCTTTGAATGCAATCTGTATGAACTTCAAAAATATTAGGCTCCTCTAGCTCTATGCATTTCATCTTTAGCCAATCCACCAACATTATTACTAATATGTCCATATGCAATCCTATTGCTAATATCGCTGCAAATGCACTACAAATATCCAAAGCAATTATTACAATACCATACACAATATCTAAACTTAAAATTGTCAAAAATGTTGACTCTGTAGTTCTCTGTATCAAAATTATTAACAAAGGCCAACGATATAGAAGATAAGCTCTCAATGATTTTCAACCTTCAACTTGTAAACTTATTCTTGGTTGCTTTGCTATGTATCTGGAATCAAGGCTAGTAATATACTTCTGCATAACTTGAACATTATCCACATATTTTGTTAATTGGAAAACAACAAAGCACAACGTTCTGTAGCAAGGCGTACATGTGTGCTTCCATCCAGACTCTGACACCAAGAGTTTCTCACACCAGTGATCAAGGTCCTCTATTGAAGCCTTTCCTGAAGTCTTCATGATCTGACTTTCCTGATTGTATTTGAAAAGAAAACACCTGCAAAAACAAAACCCTAGACTTGACCTTAAATTGTGGGTATAAATGACTGCATGGTAAACCCGAGGAAGAGTGTCCCTTACAGAGTTAAAATCGAACCTCGATTAGATTAGAAACCTGCAGTGAAAAGGTTTAAAAGGAAAACAACAAGGTTAACATAACTTGTTTCAGGTCAAAACATTCTGACATATAGCATTGTGAGAAGGGTAAATCAACTAGAAATAACTAAGATTTAACTAGTGATTGTAATGCCACGTTTTACCAACCAAAAAACATGAGTATTTGATCAGGGGTTTGAAGAAAGATAAGCCTTTGACTCGACATGGATAGGCAAATTCAAATTTTCAAGGGTGTGAACATTGGGATTGACATTTGGGTATTTACATGTTTTTTTATTTTACACAGGCGTTTTGGTAGCGTGAAGGCTATTTCTTATGTGAAAACGCTACCAAAATATCACTTTGTCAGAAAGGCCTAAAATTTGTCATCAATGTCCCAAATACCTATAACATGCCTTAACGAACTCTAAAAACCTCAAAGACTAACCCTATCATACCCATGTTCCAACAATGCAATAAATATGGGCATTTGGCAACATAATTCACTCTCTCAGTCTTTAGAAAAATATGGATACAAAAGGAGAATACATCTATAGGAGAGGAAAATTTCAAAGAACGGATTCCAAACAAAAAATATCTAGAGATTTTGAAGAACAAGGGCGTTACCGGTGGAATCTATGAAGATTTTAGGGAAACAACCATTCATCCTCTAGAACTAAGCCAACCCAATGATCCACTGATGATCAAACCCTTTGTCAACAAGGACTGCCATTTTTCTCTAGATAAATCTAATCAGTCTACCCTTTCAAATAAAAGAAAATCATGTGAAAAATTGCTTTTTGGGTCCTTGGGTGTAGTTTATTATATCAAATAAAAGGAACATGTTATTTACTTCCTCCCAATTCTTTCAGGGATCAATAACCTCAACTCATCTTCTATTATTACCATTCCTACGATAGAGGAAGGTCTTGTGGATAGAGATCCACTTTCTAAAAATTTGAATAATGATACAAAAGACCCTTAGACCCATAAAGTCTCTTCTCTCGAGGAATGAGTGAAATATAATCTAAGGTTGAGGAGTAAAAGAACCCTCAACTTCCATGGAAAGGAGGTAGGGTGTTTGAGTTTTTTGGATAAGCCAGGACTAAAAGGCCATTGTAACGAAAGGAATTCTCTAATGTCTCTAGCTAAAAAACAAGCTACCTCATAAATAAAAAGAGGCAAACAACTTTCCTTGATAGGGGCCCTTAGAGAAAATGCCCTCAAAGAGGGCTCCAAATGATATTTGTGACCCTAAACTACAAAGGGTTGGCCAATTCTTTGAAAAAACTGGCCCTAAAGAGATTGGTAGAGGATATTAACTCCTCTATCGTTCTTCTATGAGAGATTGTGACCGACGTGAAGAAAATCATTCAAGAAATCTCCAAAAATTTAAGTAGATGGGATTTGGTTTAATGATGTTATCGGGAGAGCGGGGGGAAATATAACTAAGTGGAAGATATGCTCTTTCAACCTGACTAATTCTTGGGATTTCACAACATGTCTAGGGATTTCCCTTTTCTCTATGGATCTTGGGAAAGAGATTACTCTATAAAATTTTTATGGGCCATATGTTGACAGGATAGAGTATTGGGACAAGTTATTTTATGTGGCTTGCCTTCATATTAGGTTAGCAACAGTGAGAGGGGACCTAAATTTTACTTTAGGAGTAGAAAAGGTACGGGGACCAGTTACAGAGGTGGATTGTCTTGCCAACAGTTTTATTAAAAAGTTGGAATAAGTATATCTTCTAAATGTTGAGCCTGCAAAATTTTCCCCACCCTTGAGAAACAAAAGAACCAGAGAGACTTGTATTGCTAAGAGACTTTCTCATTTCCTAATTTCTTGATCTCTCCTTGATGAAGTAAATCAAATAAGACAATGGGTTTCCTCGGGAGCGGATTCTAATCACAGTCCAATCATCCTCGAAATAGGCCTTGCCTAAGAAAAGCATGCTAGTCCTTTCAAAATGAACCCTGAATGGATACACAATTAGAGTTTTATAACCAAGGTTAGAGAAATATGGGAACCTTGTAATGGAAACTTAAGAGAATTTGCTTCTATACAGTTCCACCAAAACATGAAGAAATCCAAGAAGGTAACTATACAATGGGCCAAAGAAAAGAAGCAAAAGGATGACAAAATCTCGAGGAAGTAGAGGTAAATTTGGAAGCTCTCTACATAAATGAAGGTTTATTTTTGTTTTTTATCATAGGTCGAATTGTTGGAGGAAAAAAGAAAGGAAAATCCTCGTGGAGAAAGAGAAAGAATGGAAGATATCACCCTTA
The DNA here is from genome assembly GCA_032191745.1 of Picea mariana. Taxonomy (NCBI): domain Eukaryota; kingdom Viridiplantae; phylum Streptophyta; class Pinopsida; order Pinales; family Pinaceae; genus Picea; species Picea mariana. The sequence continues at coordinate 46,738 of JASDQU010735888.1, read as the reverse complement.
CACTAGGTAAGAAGACAAAATTGACTGAGATTTTGGAGATGGTGGGCCATGCCCTAGTTAGAAGATTTCCAAGTAGAAGAATGAGTCCAAAAACTCCGAAAGATTGAACAAAAACCAATTTTTCTCCCTTAATTGATCACTCCCCTCAAGATGTTATATTGGTACGAGGTTGGATAGTATGGACCTTACGGTTTATGGGCGAGGTGGAAGATATACTGCATAGAACATGGAGATGGGGAGCTCAACCACTTTTCTAAAAAAGTGACGCATCGACTTTTATGCCAGGCCAACCCGTTTGGACATCATCCCAACTTGGGCAAGGATTTCAGGCCTTCCTTTGATCCTATGGTTTGAACAAGTCTTTGAAGAAACTGAGAATGATTTAAGCATTTACTATGAGGACAATCTGCCATACAAAGAATCAATTTATATGGGTCTAGCTTGCATTTTAGTTGGTTTTCATCTTAGTAAAGGGCTAGTAGAGTCCATACAATTTTGGAGAGAATTGAACCCATATCACGTAAATTTAGACTACGAAGGAAACCCTTCATATGCAGATGGTGCCATAGCTATGGGCATTTGGAAGCATAATTCTCTCTCTTAGTCTTTAGGAAAATATGGATACAAAAGGAGAATACATCTATGGGAGAGGAAAATTTCAAAGAACGAATTCCAAACATAAAATATCTGGAGATTTTGAAGAACAAGGGCATTACCGGTGGAATCTATGAAGATGCTAGGGAAACAACCATTAATCCTCTGGAACTAAGCCAACCCAATGATCCACTGGTGGTCAAACCCTTTGTCAACAAGGACTGTCATTTTTCTCTGGATAAATCTAATCAGTCTACCCTTTCAAATAAAAGAAAATCATGTGAAAAATTGCTTTTTGGGTGCTTGGGTGTAGTTTATGATATCAAAGAAAAGGAACATGTTATTGACTTACTCCCAATTCTTTCAGGGATCAAGAACCTGAACCCATCTCCTATTATTACCATTCCTACAATAGAGGAAGGTCTTGTGGATAAAGATCCACTTTCTGACAATTTGAATAATTATACAAAAGACCCTTAGACCCACAAAGTATCATCTCCCAAGGAATCAATGAAATATAATCTAAGGTTGAGGAGTAAAGGAACCCTTGGCTTCAATGGAAAGGAGGTAGGGTGTTTGGGGTTTCTGGATGAACCAGGCCTAAAAGGCCATCACAAGGAAAGGAAATCTCTAATGTCTCTAGCTAAAAAACAAGCTACCTCATAAATAAAAAGAGGCAAACAACTTTCCTTGATAGGGCCCCTTAAAGAAAATGCCCTCAAAGAGGGCTCCAAATGATATTTGTGACCCTAAACTACAAAGGGTTGGCCAATTCTTTGAAAAAACTGGCCCTAAAGAGATTGGTAGAGGATATTAACCCCTTTGTCATTCTTCTATGAGAGATTATGACCGACGTGGAAAAAACCATTCAAGAACTTTCCAAAAATTTAAGTAGATGGGATTTTCTTTATTGATGCTATCGAGAGATTGGGGGGCAATATAAATAAGTGGAAGATATGCTCTTTCAACTTGACTAATTCTTGGGCTTTCACAACATGTCTAGGGATTTCCCTTTTCTCTATGGATCTTGGGAAAGAGATTGCTCTATCAAATGTTTATGGGCCATATGTTAACAGTATAGAGTATTGGGACAAGTTCTTTCACGTGGGCCGCCTTCATATTAGGTTAGTAGTGGTGAGAGGGGACCTAAATTTTACTTTAGGAGCATCACAGGTATGGGGACCAGTTACACAAGTGGATTGTCTTGATGATTGTTTTATTAAAACGTTGGAAGAAGTAGGTCTTCTAAATGTTGAGCCTGCAAAATTGTCCCCAACCTCGAGAAACAACTTGATCTCTCCTTGATGAAGTAAATCAAATAAGAGAATGGGTTTCCTTGGGAGTGGATTATGATCGTAGTCCAATCATCCTCGAAATAGGCCTTGCCTAAGAAAAGCATGCTAGTCCTTTCAAAATGAACCTCGAATGGATAAAATATTAGAGTTTTATAACCAAGGTTAGAGAAATATGGGAACCTTATAATGGAAACTTAAAAGAATTTGCCTCTATACAGCTCCACCAAAACATGAAGAAATCTAAGAAGGTAGCTATACAATGGGCCAATTAAAAGAAGCAAAATGATGACAAAACCTCAAGGAAGTAGAGGAAAATTTGGAAGCTCTCTACATAAATGAAGGTTTTTATTTTTATTTTTTATCAAATGTCAAATTGTTGAAGAAAAAAAGAAAGGAAAATCCCCATGGAGAAAGAGAAAGAATGGTGGCTTAAAACCATAGCTTCATGGCTACAAGCAGTAGATGAAAATACAAAGTTCTTTCGCATATATGCCAATCACAAAAGGAATATTAATCCAGTTTGACGGATTGAAAAGGAAGATGGTTCATGGACACAAAACTTCAAGGATATAACTACAAAGGGTGTTGATTACTTCTCAACCCTCTTTAGAGAAAACTCTCGTGCCACTATAGTAGAAGTTATAAAAATTTTAAACTCTTTTCTAAGTTTTTGTCAATCCTAAAGATAATAAAGCTTTAATGGTCAAAGTGGGGAAAGAAGAGTTGCTTAGTAATATCCAAAGTTTCCAAAAGGACAAAATTCTAGGGCCAACTGGCTTCCTCGTGGAATTAATTTTAGGTTGCTTTGATTTTATAGGAGATGACTTAAGAAGGGTGGTAGAGGCTACTATAATAAATGGAAAGATGTTAGAATCCTTCAACATAACCTTTCTTGCTTTGATTCCTAAGGATGCCAATCCAAAATCCTTTGGGAAGTTTAGGTCAATCTCTTTATACAACTATATATACAAAATCATCTCCGAGGTAATTGCAAGAAAACTAAAAAGAATCATGTTAGGGAAAATATCATAAGAGCAATTTGGATTCCTAAAGGGAAGACAAATTCATGAGGCTATAGGGATTGCTCAAGAAGGTCTACATTCAAATAAAATCATGAATCAAAGGTTGATGGTGATCAAAGTGGACCTCTACAAAGATGGTAATAGGGTAAGCTAGTTATATCTTAGACTTATGCTCATTCATCTGGGCTTATATCATCAATTTCCAAGTTGTCTAATGAACTACATCACTTATGCATCTTTTGTTATTTTAATAACAGGGGCAACATCCCTTTTCTTTAGACCTAGAAGAGGCCTTGGATAGGGGTACCCCCTATCCCCCCTCCTTTTTATTCTAGTTGTTGAAGGACTTGTTGACTCATACTTCGTCAACCTATTTCAGAGTTCAGAAAGTGTTGTGAACTTATGATTGATAAAAATATTTAAAACTATAGTAGGTGGGGTCCCATGGGAAAGAACATTGATATCATATGGTTCTTATATGGCATACACGTTATATTATATTATGGTTTCAGTTTGGGCTATCTCCTTGTGCATGGCATCGAAGAAGTTAGTTTTAAAGGTTTATTGAAAGACTCATTTGTTACATTACTAATAACACAACATGGTGATCGTATCTGGCTTGATACACATGAATTTATGGTTCTTGGAAATCCATTTTC
>JASDQU010735888.1:14000-24459 GCA_032191745.1 Picea mariana | reverse complement strand
ATATATATGGTATCAGAGCCCATGGTTCAACGCTGATCCTGGATGGGCCGGATAAGTGATCTTTGGACCCAAGGTTTTGAGTGGAAATGTTGTTTGGATGGGACCAATTTTGAACCTTAGAATGTTTCTAAGTGCCAAGGGGTTACCTGGCCGTGTTACGAAGCTCAAGAGTAGTAGTAGTAGAATAACACCGTAGCCGGCGTGGTAATTGACCACAGAGAGAGAGAGCTCAACACTTGGGATGTTGGAACCATAGGATCTATTTGGGAAAAAGGAAATTCCTTTACGATCGTCAGATCCAGAAAAGGTGCAGGAGGGTTATCCTGAAAGCCTTTCAGAGTTCGACAGTCAGGAGAAGTGGAATGCATTGAGGCATAAAATTCCGAAGGAGATCTACACCATAGATCATAGGAAAAGAGCCTGACTATTAGATTCGTTTCCAAGAAGGAAAAGGAAAATCACTTCAGAGGATTTTTTGTGTGGAGTGTGACAAACTCCCCAAGTCCCGAAGTAGATCGCAACCGTTCGTTGTGAAGGACATGCGTGAGATCATGTACTTCGGGTGGAAGAAATTCATGAGGAGGCAAGTGCTGTGAGTTTGAAATTCCCTAAGGCTGAAGTGCTGAAGTCACTCATAGCCATTGATCATGAAAGAGGACACACATCGGTAGATCGTGAGCTCCGGGAGAAAGTGCTCTGGGAAAAAGCGAGCGTAGAGGAGTTGAAACTCCCAAAGTCCGAAGCTCCAAAGCCCGAATTTTCAAAGTGAAAGGGTAGATGTGGTGGGGCCAGATGACATCGCCTGGGGTGACGTGGACCTTTCTAGGTGTACCACGTGCCATCACCTTAGTTGGTGACGGTTGTACTATGTGGGCTTGGAGGATAGAGAAGCCGAAATTTCGTAACTTGGGAGATTGAAAGGGAAGCAAGTGGGAAAGATTCTAGAAATCGAAGTCCTGAAGCTCTGAAGTCCCAAAGTCCCAGAACTCAGACACTTGAGGCTCCATAATGAGTGTCAGTCATTGGATGCTGGGTAGACATGGATTGTTGATCCACTCTACTGTACGAGTTCGGTAAATCAGAACTCTGAGAGATTGTTGTGTTGTTCTTTGAAAATTTCCGAGGTTGAAGTCCCTAGTAAGCACTTATAGATCTAGCAGTTGGTCATGACCCATGGTCGCGTGGGTTGGGGGACTGAGAGAAAGGGGCTAGTGCCCAAAAAATTCATAGAGCAAAGCCCCGAAAGAAAATGGATTTTGAAACTTTTCTAGAATCAGATTTGTTTATGAATGTTGTGGGATTTGTTAAGGAATGATGGCCTAACAAATTCTGGTTGTCTGCACATTGTGTTTGCATAAGTTTAATGAGTGCCAAAACCAAATAGATTTGACACTTAGTGCAAATAAATGGAGGAGGCACATAATGCTTCTAGTTCAGAGAATGAAGCTAAAGGGATGGATGTTCATTTGGGAGTTGAAGGGTCGAAATCCAATGGGCATGGAGAAGAAATAGATAAGGAAGGGAATATGATGAAAATCGTTGAAAGATTGCAGAAAGATGCCCAAAATCATAGAGAAGATAGAAGAAAGCTCATGAAAGCTAAGGAACAGTAGGGGGAATTCAACTTAAAGTTGATGAAGAGTCTAGAGAGAATAGAAAAGAAGTTGGAAAAGGAGAGAGACTCGAGCAAAACAGAGAGTCACCAGACTTCTGAGGGAAGAAGATCAAGGAGTGTTGGTAGACACCATCATCACTCCCAAGGTCGCTCCAAGAGGAGGGCACACAGTAGTTCAAGCCCATCTCCTAACAGAAAGCACAAGAGATCTAGAGTGGATGAACTGAAGGGAGAAATGAACAATATTAATCCTCCTACGTTTGATGGAGAACATATGGAGGAAGATGCTGAAACATGTTTGCTTGGCATGAGGAAATATTTCCAACTGTAGACTTAGTCCTCTCATGCAGAAAGAATAATTGCGATGTATCAACTGAAAGAAAAAACATCCATGTGGTGGGATCAACTTGTGCAGGTGCAACACATTTGAGAGAAATATATCACTTGGAAATAATTCAAGAGGTATTTCGAGAATAAATACTTGACTAAAAGATACTATGACAGAAAGATGAAAAATTTCTTTGAACTCAAGATAGGCAACATGACCATTGATGAATACAAACGAAGATTTTTTGAATTGTTGAAGTATTTCCCATTCATCAAAGATGAGACCGTCAATATTCAGAGGTATCTAAGTGGATTGCCACCTTCCATTGGTGGCAAGATTTAGTATGATGATCCTAATACTATGGAAGAAACTATAAGAAGAGAGAAATGCTTATATGAGAAACAAAGAGAAAATCCTACTTTTCAGAAGGCTTAGGATGACCAGAAGAAGTTTAAGAAAGAGAAGAGGAAGAAGGGAAAAAGAGATTCCTTTTTTAGAAATAGTCCTCAAAGAAAACCATCATTTATAGAGCCGAGAATGGCTGAAGTAGGGGAACAAATGCCAAGGAAGATGCCCATTCAGTGTTGGGGATGTCAGGGGAACCAGAAGTACAGAGACTCCCCACAAAAATGGAAAAGTGAGAGCTGTCCATATTGTTCAGCAAGCTGAAACAATGGAGGAAATGGGAAATAGAATGCCAAGGATCTACGCAGCTCTGGACAAAAAGCAAGTGGAATATCATTTGCACATGATTGAAGTGGAAGGCATGATCAACAATCATGCCTTTACTATTTTAATTGATTCAAGGGCTAGCCATATTTATATAGATCATAGAGTGGTGGAGAGTTTGCAATTGTCAAGAAGCAAACATGAAAAGTCTTGGTTAGTGCAGCTGGATACAGGAACCAAGAGGAAAGTCATGGAGTTAGTTAAGTCCTGTCCAGTGGACATGAACGGACTAAGCACAAAGGTTGAATTAAACATTCTACCTTTAGGTTCTTATGACTGTCTAGTTGGGATGGACTGGTTGGACCAACACCATGCCATCCTGCACTGTTGTAATGATTTGAAAATAGGGGGCTGACTTTTTTTTCTATGCAATCACCCTCTACTCCATTAAAATAAACTTCAGGACCTTGCTCAATGTCTTAGTTATGCAAGAGGATTTATGTGTCAAGTTTATGCTTCTTTTAGGTGTTTATGTGTGAAGTTTTTGAAAGGTTAAATATGTTGTTTAAAGAATACAACAATAAACATAACTTGCAGAAAAATATAACCAACAAAACTCACAGCAATAACAACATGATAAAGGAGTTCACCCCCAACTGGGCTACATCTCCTTGAGCCTCCATCAATGGACTAGGCTCTCTGGGATTAGTTTGTGAAATTTCTTTTACAAGATGCTGCTCAACTCCAATGGATTTACTGACTGTACCATTGGGTTCAGAATACATAAAATCCCCTAAAATGACTATTAGATCTCTGAAAACAAACCATGGCTCATCTGGGCATGACCTCTTCTACTGGTGGCCTTGAGCTTCCCTGAGCTTCCCTATGGCCAAAACACCTGTAAAAGTCCTCAAATTCCTCTGCAACATATTCCAATGAGTTCAGAGCATATCAATTAGTCAAAAATGACTATTCAATCACTGAAAATGGACTTTGTCTCATCTGAGCATGGCCTCCTTCAATGGTGGCCTTGGGCTCCTTGGAGCTCCTTGTAGAAAAACATACAATAGAAGTCTCCAAATTCCTTTGCAAATTGTACCAATGGATTCAGAACATCCAAAAACCCCTAGTTGGGATTTTTCGGCACCTCATTTGGCCAAAAAATGAAGAAGATAGGCGCATGTCTTACTAAGAAAAAATCTACTATTTGTTTACCCTTGGACAATGACTGGATACACAATTCACTGTTAATAGAGTTTCTTCATTTCCCTATGCCTAACATGTCATGTGTGATATATCAACATTGTAGAGTAAAACCAAATTAATATGTTAGAGGTTCCTTGAATAGGTTTCTTCATCAAGTAGGGAATCTCACATTTCTTCATCAAGTAGGGAATCTCACACTTTCCTAATATATGTTTAGATTTGAATGGTGTGATGGAAAGAATAATTAGATACATAGTGCATGTGTTCTATCCATTTCAACTTTCTATGGATGGGTCTCATTTCCTACTGCATCATTCAAGGATAAAAAATCATAAATTATTTCATAACATCTACTTTTAGGGCTCACATTCCATACACTTAGCCCCAAATCATCACAAAGGATCTATAAATAGAATATTTTGCTTGCAAGTGAGATATGGGAATTATTCTAGTGATTGGTGGACCATCAATGGGTCTCAACTCTAGATTTATGGTTTCGTAATGAAAAACAAGACACTTAGGCTCAAACAATTACTTTACTTTTAGGGCTCAAAAGACACATATAGGGCCCATAAATAGCATAGAGGCATTATAAACATAATTTTGGGCTTAGAAGTATGCGATGATAATATTTTTTATGGTTGGCATAACATTAATGGGTCACAGAGGCTAGGTGATGTTTTAATAATGAAAAATAGGGACTTAGATTCTAATAGGTAATATGTCTCATGTCCCACGACATTATATATATATATATATTAGGGACATGGGTCCTTATAGTTTCTTCTATGGTTCATAGGCCATACATAGGGCCCAAAATCTCCATAAAGTTCATGTGAAGTTATAATATTCCACCCACAATTAGGATATTGTTAGGATTTTGATATTTTGTGTAGAAAGGATGGGTCTTGTGGTCTAATCCATAGTTTATGACCAAAACCTAAGAGTTTCCTCTAGGGATAATGGCTCATGCACATTGCCCCAAAATACCATAAATGCATTGTAGAGGGAAATATTACCCTATAAGTAGTATATACTGCACAATTTTTACATTCAATGTGGAATGGATAGGTCTCATGACCTCATGGGATTTTTCAACACCAAAAGCTAATGACATAGGCCCCAAAACATTATTTTGTATCTCACAAGGCATGCACAACTATCACTCCTATAACTAGATCTAGGATTCCCTAGTGACAGGGTTGGAACATCACCACATACAACTGAGATATCACTATCTAATTTCCCTATATCAACATATCATAACATGATGTGTAACAAATGGAGGAGAGAGACATACCCTTTTAACATTGGTTGATGTAGATCCAAGTGAGTAGCTCCAATTTAAGATATCTCCAACACCATATTTCTCTTTAGATGTGCACATATTCAAGAAACCAAAACGTTTTCCAATCCAACATATGCATTTCAATGAATATATTACTCTAAATTATTTTTAAGTTGAATAATCCAATACTAATTCCTAGATGTCAATATAATAAGCATTCACAAGAATAACAAGAAGGAATTGGGAGGGAAGGGATGGGCAGGGAGAATATATATCTATATTAAAAACCATGAAATATATGTTACATCAAACATGAATACTTGATTCATTATTGCAACACCTCCATCACTCGAATCGAGGTCCCTCAACCTTCAACCACATGTATAGAAGGATCTTACTCTCTCACTATGGTAGGTTGATCCTATTAAATCCACTAGGCTACACTCAAGGTACAATCTCAATTAGATATTTAGGGAAACTCTCTCTCAAGTAAGGGCATCAAGGACCAAGGGAAGGTTACCAAAATCTATTCCAATACTATCATAAGGGTGTTAGGTCTCCAAAAACATGTTCCTCAATATCACCAAGAACCTCTCTTTCATAAGGAAAAAAATGGTTCACATTAGTTGGCAAGAGGGAACATGGCCCTACAAGGATATGATTCAAGATATATCTTTGGAATTGAATTTGCATAGATTTTAGAGCTGGTTTTAAGAAAAATTCCAAATAAATAAATTTATTTTAAAGTTAAATTGGTCTTGGAAAAATTCTCCTTACTGGAAAAACTAATGATAATGGAACAACTCCACTCAAATAATTTGGAGAACCAATTTTAAGTGTAACAAAGTGGTTAGTATGTAGGTATTCCTTGCATTGTTCCCCCAAGGAAATGGTTGGTATGCATTCCAATATAGGGAGTATAATTTTCCATCTTAGGTGAGATAGGCCTCCAATTTCAGGCCCATCTTATATTTTCAAATGGAATACAATTTTGTCTCTTGCATAGGATATAATAATGATACTATGTCAATAATGCAAAGTCCACCCCTAAAGCATTATACACAATATATTTAATTATTTAATTTGTCATTCTTTGTTAAATTCTTGAAAATGAGAGGAAATGATATCTAGTTTTCAATGCTAATTATTGTTTGGAGCCAAACTTCCAGAAATCCACCTACAACATTAAAAACAAGGATTCCCCCACATCAAACACAAATCTGGATGTGGGAATCGAGATAGACATGATGGCCGTGTTGGCACTAGGTACACTTGTTGAAGGAAATTGAGGGACTGACGAAATTCCCCACATGGAGACACCATATGTAATAGGCATGGATGGAGCAGGACCTATGAAACTAATAGATGGTAAGGAGGAAATCACTGAGGTGCCTCCCATGAAAATTGACGATGAACTTGAGGAATATTCCATACTTGACGAAACACTCATGCCTGAAATCATGTGAGGGTCACTAAAGAATGAAAATGACTCAATAAAGTGTGTCCTTACATCAAGAGTATTGGGTTGAAAGGACCGATCAAAGGAGGGTTGAATTTTGGTGGAGGAATTTCCACAACCACTACAATTTATACGCTCTCACTCTCCTATGAACCTGACAAATTCCTATATGACTCTATAGGCTCCTTGTCGTCCATAGTGGACAACAAGCTTCATCTAAGAAGTGGTGGTTCTTCCTCCTCAGGAGAAATTCCACATTTTCTACATGACAGATGAAGAATTTGGTTAGTCATAGTGAATAAATGTGTTATGAAAATGAACAACAATCAACCTACGCCTATCTAGACATAGAACCAAAGAGGAAGCCCCTAGAAAATATAAGCTATCAACAGGAAAACTAGTGGATAAACGGGTCTTTCAAAAGCCAACCCTTTCGGGATGTCAAGTCCCTAAATCATGGATAGTGAAGGTGTGAGAGATATTTACAATAACCCACACATAACAAACCTTACTAGTGCAAGTACCCTCATGAAGATGGGCACCTTCTGTTGGTCTCCGGTTTTGATCATGTTTTTTGCCTATATTATATTCCACAGACCTCCATTCATATACCAGTACCACCCTTTTGGCCTTGTTTTGACATAATTAACATCTCCCTACCATTCAATGGGGTTACTTAAGGTATCTTTGCATTTCAAGCTATTTTTATGCACTTTGATGCTTTAAATTGATATTGGAACTAATGTCGCTTGGGTTAGGTACCACTTCTATTTTTGGAACAGGATGCCGGTACCAGGTACCAACTCGTACCCGTGGAGATACCAATGGAGCTGCTCAAGATCTATGCATTATGGTCCGAATGGGAGACAGAGAGATTCGCATGACAACTGGAGTCATCGCCACAGGGTGCTTGAAGGCATAATGATAAAACTGGGTCGTGATTCTTCATCGTTCACACTTCGTGACACTACGTGTCACGAAGATGTGAAGTATGTTTTTAACTTGATTCCAAGACTATTTTCGGATCAGGGATCCGTTTGTTTACGTATTGTTGCTTTAAGACTGTTATGAAAACAAGATTTCTATATAAACCCACGATCACTCCTGAGAACGGGTTGGACTATGTTATGTTATGGACACACATTTCTGAATCTAAAACTACTGTTACGTTATGTTACACGACTGTCATACGATTTGAGTATTCTCTTATGAGTTAATGGAATGTGAAGTTTATACAATGTTTGCGTAGCATGATTGAGTAGTGCTGGTTATTACTTCCAGCGTTTGTTCCGTTTAGTTGGGCCTGCCAAACCGGTTCAAGTCGCTGTGTTACTCTATTTCAGATTTAGTTCATTTCAGTGTTTTAGAAATTGCATACGAGGTAGCTTAACGTTCATAGATTTAGTTGTTTCAGTGTGTTAGCATTTGCTTACATGAATGGTATATTTGCAGCTCATAGTGTGTCATCGATTTAGTTGTTTCAGAATTGTGTTTATCTATTCTTCAATTGAATCATTCCAGCATACTGTTATCTTTTATGTTGATGGGTATTGAACGCATGACTGATTCCTGTAGGGTTTCGAGGATGCACTCAGTTTGATTGGTTTCTAGGTTTCAATTCGAGCATAACTTAGAGTTTGAGTGAACTTTGCTTTGTTAGACAGTTAGTTACCCTACTTACTTAGAACTGTTAGATCACAGTTAAATCAAAGGAAGCTTTCAGTACCAGTAGGTAGGGTAGTACTCTGTTTCCCTGTAGACAGATTTAGATTGATTTCGATAACCAGATTAAATGCATTTGAGGAAACATTCTTTCTGTCATGGCTTGAATAGGAATGGTGATGATAGATTATTAAAAGCAGTGGTGGAATAATCTTGTGAAATCATACTTATGAATGGAAATAGAAGCACACACATTTAAACATAAGACTGTTTTCTGTTGATGACTGAAATAGGAAATGCTAAGTTTCAAGATCGTCATTAAGATTCAAGTTCTTAGAGTGAGTTTATGTTTTCTTTTCAGGTTAGTCTTTAGATAGGAATTATCTTACCTGCACATACAGTGTATCAGCTCGAAGTTTACCAACCCTGGTTTGACAATTTAGTGTTTCAGGTCATTTAAATCTTCAATTTAGCAGCCTGACATTTTTGGCGCCGTTGCCGGGGAGATGTTTAAAAGGTAAGAAGATAATTGTCTTGATTAGTTTTAGAATGCACTTAGTTTGGTTTGGTGTGTTAACAGGTTGATAGTAAGGGGAGCTGTAGAAACAAAAAGGGTGAAAACCGACATATCAGTTATCACAGGTACTCTGAAACTCAATCTTAGTTTCTTTTCATTCATTTTAATATGACTTCATGAGAAATAGAGATCCTAGTGGTAGATTTAGAAAAAATATAAAACCACAAAAAGAAGAAGGAACCTCCACCCAAAAAGTGATAGAAACTGAGACTGAAATTTTGGCTGAGGAAACCGTAGAACAAAACCTAAAACCAGGAAACACCATACAACAACAAACTCAAGATCTTGGTGATCCAGCCCTGGATGACACAGTTGATCCATAGAAAATACATGACCTGCTCAGGAACCCTAACTCTGTAATTTCACAGATAACAACTACAACTGTGACATCAAAGGCCATAAGATCCTCAAAAAGACCAATAGGAGATAAAACTTTTGACAAAAAGAATCCAGAAAGGTGGGATTTCACACCCTCACCAAAGAAAGACAGGATTGTTTATACAATTCTTGGTAATCCTTTTACCATGGGAGAAAGAGGGAGAGACTTACATGGGGAACTTCATATTGAAAATGAAGGTGAAGAACAAGCAGAGAACGAATTACCACCATAAACTACCTTTGGATTTCCTATTCTGGATTTAGTCCAGAATGTCAATATGAAAAATATCCCACTTTCAGCACTACCAACCTTCCATGGGAAAAATAGTGAGGACCCATATGTATTTCTTTTTGAGTTCGACATCCTGTGCAGGAGTTATAACTATCTCCAAGATGCACATAAACTGAAATTATTTCCTGCCACCCTGAAAGATTCTGCACTACGTTGGTTCATGAGTTCGGGAGAATACAACATTAGATCTTGGGAAGACATGAAGGCAAAGTTTTTAAAGAAGTACCAGGACTATTGCAGAACCAAGGATTCTCGGAATGAAATCTTCAAAATGCAACAACAAGATGAAGAAAGCCTTGAGGATTTTCTAGAGAGATTTACCTTTACCCTTCAAAAATATAAATATAATGATCTCCAGGATGAAGCAGTCAAGACTCTTTTCTTAAAAGGAGTTTTGGAGGAATACATTGATACCCTCAATTTATTGGCTTCAGGAGACATTTATCAGAAAAAATTTGAAACAATTAGTGAACTCTGCAGAACTTAATCAAGAAGTAAAGGGAAAGCTACAAAAAGTGTGAGAGAACCGGTCAACAAAAATACCAAAACATCCACATCTGGTGGAGTTACTAGAGTCGAATTGGGGAACCTTTTCGATAATTTTAAAACAGACCTGTTAGGAACAATTGTCTCTCAGTTAGACACTTTGAATATTAAGAGGAAGCAGGAAGAGGAAAACCCTGTCCTAAGCATATTTTGCCTGAAATGCAGAAAAAGACATCCTTTATGAGAATGCCCTTTGGACAACATTTCTGTATGTGCAATATGTACTGAAAATCATAAAACAGAAGACTGCCCATCCTTACCTGTATTGCAGGCAATATTCAAGGGAGGGGAAGCTCCAGGGACTTCATCTGCACCTAAGAAGCCTTGGCAGCCTAGAAATCCAAATGCAAATGCATACCAAGAACCATCCCCACAATCTTCCAGCTACTATCCACCCTTCTCTCAACAACAACAACACCCATGGAACTGGCCAAGCTGG
>JASDQU010735888.1:0-12123 GCA_032191745.1 Picea mariana | reverse complement strand
TGTGAAGTTATAATATTCCACCCACGATTAGGATATTGTTAGGATTTTGATATTTTGTGTAGAAAGGATGGGTCTTGTGGTATAATCCATATTTTATGACCAAAACCTAGATATGTAGGCCCTAAGAGTTTCCTCTAGGGATAATGGCTCATGCACATGGCCCCAAAATACCATAAATGCATTGTAGAGGGAAATATTACCCTATAAGTAGTATATACTACACAATTTTTACATTCAATGTGGAATGGATAGGTCTCATGACCTCATGGGATTTTTCAACACCAAAAGCTAATGACATAGGCCCCAAAACATTATTTTTTATCTCACAGGGCATGCACAACTATCACACCTATAACTAGATCTAGGATTCCCTAGTGATAGGGTTGGAACATCACCACATACAACTGATATATCACTATGTAATTTCCCTATATCAACATATGATAACATGATGTGAAACAAATGGAGGAGAGAGACATACCCTTTTAACATCAGTTGATGTAGATCCAAGTGAGTAGCTCCAATTTAAGATAGCTCCAACACCATATTTCTCTTTAGATGTGCACATATTCAAGAAACCAAAACGTTTTCCAATCCAACATATGCATTTCAATGAATATATTACTCTAAATTATTTTTAAGTTGAATAATCCAATACTAATTCCTAGATGTCAATATAATAAGCATTCACGATATAACAAGGAATTGGGAGGGAAGGGATGGGTAGGGAGAATATATATCTATATTAAAAACCATGAAATATATGTTACATCACCTCCATCACCTCCATCACCATGAAATATATGTTGCAGCACCTCGATCACTCGAATCGAGGTCCCTCAACCTTCAACCACATGTATAGAAGGATCTTACTCTCTCACTATGGTAGGTTGATCCTATTAAATCCACTAGGCTACACTCAAGGTACAATCTCAATTATATATTTAGGGAAACTCTCTCTCAAGTAAGGGCAACAATGACCAAGGGAAGGTTACCAAAATCTATTCCAATACTATCATAAGGGTATTAGGTCTCCAAAAACATGTTCCTCAATATCACCAAGAACCTCTCTTTCATAAGGAAAAAAATGGTTCACATTAGTTGGCAAGAGGAAACATGGCCCTACAAGGGTATGATTCAAGATATATCTTTGGAATTGAATTTGCGTAGATTTTAGAGCTGGTTTTAAGAAAAATTCCAAATAAATAAATTTGTTTTAAAGTTAAATTGGTCTTGGAAAAATTCTCCTTAATGGAAAAACTAATGATAATGGAACAACTCCACTCAAATAATTTGGAGAACCAATTTTAAGTGTAACAAAGTAGTTAGTATGTAGGTATTCCTTTCATTGTTCCCCCAAGGAAATGGTTGGTATGCATTCCAATATAGGGAGTATAATTTTCCATCTTAGGTGAAATAGGCCTCCAATTTCAGGCCCATCTTATATTTTCAAATGGAGTACAATTTTGTCTCTTGCATAGGATATAATAATGATACTATGTCAATAATGCAACGTCCACCCCTAAAGCATTATACATAATATATTTAATTATTTAATTTGTCATTCTTTGTTAAATTCTTGAAAATGAAAGGAAATGATATCTAGTTTTCAATACTAATTATTGTTTGGAGCCAAACTTTCAGAAATCCACCTACAACATTAAAAACAAGGATTCCCCCCACCAAACACAAATATAGATGTGGGCATCGAGATAGACATGATGGTTGTGTTGGCACTAGGTACACTCATTGAAGGAAATTGAGTGACCGATGAAATTCCCCACATGGAGAAACCATATGTAATAGGCATGGATGGAGTAGGACCTATGGAACTAATAGATGGTAAGGAGGAAATCACTGAGGTGTCTCCCATGAAAATTGACGATGAGCTTGAGGAATCTTCCATACTTGATGAAACACTCATGCCTGAAATCATGTGAGGGCCACTAAACAATGAAAATGACTCAATAAAGTGTGTCCTTACATCAAGAGTATTGGGTTGAAAGGACCGATCAAAGGAGGGTTGAATTTTGGTGGAGGAATTTCGTCAACCACTACAATTTATACGCTCTCACTCTCCTATGAACCTGACAAATTCCCATGACTCTATAGGCTCCTTGTCATCCATAGTGGACAACAAGCTTCATCTAAGAAGTGGTGGTTCTTCCTCCTAAGGAGAAATTCCACATTTTCTACATGACCGATGAAGAATTTGGTTAGTCATAGTGAATAAATGTGTTATGAAAATGAACAACAATCAACCTACAAACAAATAAAGAGAAAATGATTAATCCAAATATTGATTGACCTTGAATTTATCAAAAATTGCAGGGACAATAGTGTTTTATTTACGTTTTATATAATTAACCACTATTTGAGAAATAGATGGAATTATTTGGCATTTGATAGGCTTGATATAGCTCTTTTTTGGGGAGAAACTAGGAGGGTAAGGGATGTGCTTGATCACCTCTCATGTGGTGCCTTGGATATACACTATTGACATTTTGTTGACTATCAACTCAAATATTTCCTTAAAGGTTGACAAGGATGGGTGTTTGGCATGTAACATGAAAGAGAGAAAGTTTAAATGGTTTTTTATTAAATAAGACATGACCAGGGACAATAATGATGAGAAAAATGTTATAAACTTGTCTTTTCATGCACTGGAGCAAGCAAAGACGAGTGTCTTAAAGAATGGAATCAATAGCACTAGCACCCAAAATGGTTTTTGTTGATAACATTATCTACAACTTAGAAGACAACATTCAATCCCTAGTTCATGAACACAAGGAAATGATTAGACAAGACCGTATTTGTTTTCTTCTACAATATTCCACCATTTTATTCATTAATAGAAGTTGGGTTTTCAATGTATTATTGTGCTCTTCGCTATATTTTGGTGTGTGTTTCATTTCATTATGTATACAATCCAGATCAATGAAACAGTTAAACCTGATGATATCATCATCAGTTTTTATTTAGTTCTCTCTTTACAAAGATACCTCTTAACAAAGCTATCCATATTGTTAATGAGCTCATAGACCCTGAAATAACAAAATTGGTAGAAGTTTTCCTTAGATCTACATTCATTAGTTTTCAAGGAGTGTTTTATGAGAAAACCAGTGGTGTAGCAATGGGATCTCCTTTGTCTCCCATTGTTTCTAACCTCTTTATGGAAAAAATTGAAAAACGGTCTCTTGACTCATAACCCCCCGAAGCCAAAGAGATGGAAAATATTTTTGGATGAAACTAATGTGGTATGGCCACATGATAAAGAAGAACTTAGGAAATTCTTTGACCACCTTATTTTCCTCTTAGAGGACATTAATTTCACCATGGAGTTGGAGGAGAAAAGTAGCATCCCTTTTATAGATATATTGATTCACTGGAATTAAGATGGGTACCTTGGTTGTAATACCCTAGGTTGTAAATGTACATATGTTATATAGGCTAGTAAGCTAATATGTTCTTTTTTTTTTTTATATATAATTTTTTTTTTCATATTCTGGAGTGCCTATATGTATATATATATGTTTTGGGATAGATTTCCTTTATGATATTAGGCCGACGATCCTATATACTAAAAGGTCATTCAACATGGTATTGCAAACTATAAATCACACTCACGATATTAATAAAATACATCACTATTATAGATCAATTCAATCAAGAGAGTATGGGGGGATATGACTCCATGAGAGGGAAAGAGGGGTAAGATCTTGAGGAAAGGGGCTAAGTCAAGGGGGCTTAAGCCAAGGAATACAATAAAATATTCCTAAGTGATAAGTCCTAATTTATGTTTTTATCCCAAGTTCTCAAAGTTGGGGGGGAAGAGTTCCCAAGTGGTGGGGAAAGTAGTTCCTTGGTTGCCACTTGTTTAAAAGGGAGCACACATATTTAAACTTGAGTTTTAGTGGAAAAATCATTCATTCCATCATTCTCATCATTCATTTTTACCATTTTTGGTTTGGAATATTGGGTGTGATCTAGTGAGCCACTATAACCTTGTGACATTATGAACCATGCAAATCCTAGGTGGATTTGGGTGTGCAATTATCCTTGGGGTAGGTTGGATCCCTGGAGGGATAGTTTTCTTGGATAGGTTTCCCCAAGTGTGAGGCCTAGAGAGTTCAACGAGACTTCACCATAGAAGTTGGATCTTGTAGAGCCAAAGAGCTCCGATAATTCCTAGTTGGCATGTGTTGGAGCCTTAGAAAGGAAGTTGAATATCTCAATGGACTGTGGTGTAGAGAAGAGGGTACACTTCCTTGGGTTGTAAAGGATGATGGGGAATGAGAGGTTGTAGGTTGGAATTGTTTTTGAAGTTTGGTACCTTGGATAACCATTGTTGTGATGACTATGAGACCTTAGTTGGCTTAGGTATCCCTTCCCATGGTGGAGTCATAGACCCATCTTGGCGATGACCTACTGTTGAGAGTGATAGAAAAACAACGTATATGGATGGGTGGAACATCTGAGGTCTGCAGCCTGTTGGTGATTTCATAAAATATAAGTGTTATTTATGTTATGTGACTCTTATGTTAATTAATGCATGGTTATATATGTTCCTAATTATTTTGTGTCATGAATTCTTAGAATTATGCATGCTATTGTAAGTTATGAATGGATTTGCATGTTGTTGTTGGATTTTCATATTGTTGTGTATGGAGGGAATATTTCACATTGGTATCAAAGTGAAGTATAATGGTTATATGAGCCTTCAACAAGCCTGCAATTAATTGATTAATGGTGCGAGAGAGTTAATGAGTGAGGTAAAATAATTTTGAAAATTATGTATGTGACAGAGTTTTAATTTTTTTGACATATTCCCATAAGAAAGTTTGGGGTGTGTTACATTGGCCATGAAGTCTATAGGAATAAAACTCACATAGAGAGATATCTTCATGCTAACTCTCATCACCACCCCAATCACAAGATGGAAGTTTTGAACACCCTAATCGTGAGAGCTATTAGAATATTTGATGAAGAACACTTAGAATAGGAAAAATACCACCATACCAAGGTTTTCAAGAGAATAATATACATGAATAAGGAAATTATAAGTGAATTAAGAAAATCCATGGAAAAAGTAAAACATGAGCCATATTTCAGAAACCACTATAACCCTAGAAATATAGCTCACCTTCCCTACATCAAAGGGGTCACATAAAATATTTACACAATCCTTAGTAAGAAAAAGATAAAAACCTATTTTAAACCCTTGGTAACCATTAGACAAAAGATTAGATCAGTTAAAGACACTTTGGAACATTACCAATGTAAAGGGGTTTATAAAGTAAAGTTCTCATGTAGAAAATGTGACATTGTAGAAACAAGACATTTGATTCAAATAAGGATTAAATAGGACACCATTGATATCAATAATGAGCACAAGTTCCCCTAAACTTTAGTTGAACATTCAAGTGAAACAAAGCACCATGTGTTTTTGGAAGATACCAAATTCCTGGCCAAAGAGGATCACTACTTCAAGTGTAGAATCAAAGAAGCAATGTAAATTATCAAACACCCTAATAACCTCAACATAGATGGATGCTTGGAGGTTAATGGTAATTGGATTCCACTAATCTAAAATAGAAGAACCAGATAAGTTTCCAGGTTTTCTCTTGTATGTGCAATCGTTTTCCTTTTTTGGTAACTATTTTTATTCCTCTCTTATTTATTTTTCCTCTTGATATCATTTTTTTCTTTTTTTTTTTCTTTTCTAACCTTTATTGTCTTTTTTCTTTTTATTTTTGGTTTGTTTTTATCATTGTTAGGGTTTGATTTTTCTTTAGTTTTCATGTGTTTATGATCTAACTCCTTATTTAGTGTTATTTGATTACCTATTTTTTTTTCTTCAATTTTTTGGTTCTCTTAATATTTTTATTATAATGATAATATTTATACATTGGTATAACATGTTTTTTTAGTTTAATAATATTATTACATGACCTGTTTAATAATACTATAATATGATTGGTTTATATTATTAGCATAATACTATTATTCTAATGACTTTCTAATACTATTATTTATAATAGTATGTTATTATTGATTGTTTAATAATACTATAATGGGATTTGTTTATATTATTAGCATAATACTATTATTCTAATGACTTTCTAATGCTATTATTTATACTAGTATGTTACTATTGATTGTCTTATTAATATTATTATTATTATATTATTATTAACCCTTGTACTATTATAATGATGGCCTTTTTTTTTTTACATTGTTATGTTCTATTTTATTCTATTATATTAATACTAATTATAATTAGATATTTTTATATTATTACTATAATATTATTAGTTACACAATGTGGAAGACAAGAGGTTTCCTAAAATTATTTCAAACTCCAGTCATAACCACCTTCAACTCAAGCAAGGATGTCATAAAGATGCCCAATCTTGGCTAAGCCATTGGAGAATCATAGAAGAGACCATTTTGCAGAATAAGGATACTATTAAAAATATTATTAAATCAAAATTTAAGGAGAAATTGTGGTGTGATAAAGAGTTAGACGAAAAAAATAAATTAAAGTATTATAAGGAGGTAATAAACCCTATTATAGAATATCAATATTATCTCTTTGTTTTCACAAGTGTAAAGAAAAAAATAAGCATTCCTAAAATAAGAGCAAATTCTCACGAGTTCTATAGTGAAACCGAACATTGGTCAATTCCTAAAACGCCATGGAACAAAAGAGTGTGTCACCTGAAGATGAAAAACACTTTCTCTTAGATTGTCGAGCCTATATCCATATTCAATCTCAATTTCAAAATATTTTTCACACTACTAGCCTTCCTAACCTTTTAACTTAACAAAATTATGGTGATCTTGGAAAGTTTCTCTTAATGATTTTCAAGCACATAAACAAAATTCTAAATAATTGCAAGTAATCCATTACCTTCTTAATATTTGATAGACCAATTAAGTCTCAGTGGACGTTAATCAACATCTTCATCACCGTCATCATCATCATCATCATTCTAATGACATTTTGAATAATATTATCTATATTAGTACCAACGATACTATTATATTAATGTCGTTTCAGGTGAATGCTATTATTATTCTATACTATAATAAGACTTGTTTATACTATTATTAATATTACTATACTATTTTCTATCCTTATTTCTCTTATTAATTTATCATGTCTCTTATTTTTTGGTAAGTTGTTTTGGATTAACCCTTTGAGGGTGAGGGTGGAGGGATATATTAGAGAAAACATATTATGTTTTATATAATATATCCCCCCACCCCTGTTGATATTATGGTAGTTGTGACAGGTATTAACCTCCATGTGTAACCTTTGACAAAACTAGAATATTTCGGGAAGCAAGAGAAACCGTAAAACGTTGGATAATAACTCTAGGAGACAAGTCGGCTCAAGAGAATATTTAATATTGAGGTATTAGCCCCTATAAAGAGAAGTAGGCCCAGTCAAGTGAGACAGAGTAGTATAAATAGAGGGTGCTAGACCTCATTTTTCTTACTCACTCTCACAACCGCATAAGACTAGTGGTGCGCAAGTTTGGAGAGGAACTGTAGCTATAACTGAAGTTGCTGCAATTGACATTTCAGTTTTGGCTTGGAATTTCTCTTGGTTATGGTTTGAACTTTATGGTTGGAATTTGGTTATTATTTCTTGGTGTTTTATATGATTAATCGATAAATGGAGACATAAACAGATCTCCCTATATCCACCTAGATCTAGAACAAAACAAAACAAAATATGACGCTTTCCCTAAGCTCTAACTATTGAGTTTACTAACTAACAAGAGATAGGCAACATACCATTTAAATGTCGCTTCCTCTTTCCATTTTTATCCTATCTCTACTCTGATTCTCCTATGATATTGAATCTACAAAGGAGCACAAGCCAACCAAAGTGAAAGTAATCGAATATACTCAACAAGAACTTATGCATGTGATCAAGGAATCATACAATAAAACAAGACAAGTTTTATGGGAAAGAAACATATCACTATGTTATACTAAAGTGAAAGTGGAGATTACAACCAAAGCCTTGATGTCATAAGGTCCCCTTTCGATGACCCTTTGTTCCAACACACACACTTGCTCCAACCTTGAATGAAGAAGATCCATAATGACTTGATGAACTGAAATGAGGCTCTCAAGAATGAACCACTGCAAAATTCTCCATACAATTCTTAGCTTATTCAATCTTCATTAACCTTGCTTAATCTTTTCCATGAGAAATCCCTCTTTATATAGGGGAAAGAGAGATGGTTTGGAGAGATGAGGATGATCCCACCAAATCAAAGGATCCCACCAAATCAGATAAGCGAGTAAGATCCAAACCATTCGGATGACACCACATCTTCTAGAAGATCTCCTTCTAGAACTTTCATGAAACTTGACCTTTTATTAGTATTTTGACATCGTCGCACCCTAGCTATAGTGCATCCCGTGGAGACGTCGCAGCCTAAATTTAGGGTAGGGGGCAACGATCAAGCATCGTCTCACCCTATGTATATTGCAGCCTACGATGACCTTCCTTAATAGGGTGTTTGAGAAGAGAAAGTGAGTCACTTTCCTTATGAATAAAGGATCTTATTAGGAACATGGACACATGTTTTCAATGGATCACTGGGGTGACCAAAATAATGTGTAAGATAATTCCCTGCAAAGTATGTGGCTGGAACTCATGACAACCAAAATACTTTGTAGAATGTGTGTGTTAGAAATAAAGAGTGCACCGATCAAGAACCTACAAAGAGTCAAGCATCAACATAATAATATATTGTCGTCTGAGGTAGGCATTCCCATACTCGGTTTACAAAATTTCAAGTGAGTCATAGCCACTAAACATACACTGTGGATCCATGCCAATGTGAATCGTCATAGCCACCAGGAATACACTATGGATCTATGCTCTAAAATGACTCAAATTCGGACATAGTCACGAGACATACAAAGTGGATCTATGTGTCAATACAAAGCATAAATACTCTGTCGCAACCTGGACCAAAATGGTTTGATCTAGGGTCTTCAATTCCATCATCCCTAAGTATGAATCTAACCATGTGATTACAAGTGCTGAAGTTGAACATGGTAGAAACCACTTGATTACCGGTCATTAATGAAAACCGTTAACAAGTGCAAGGGAAATCACCATTGATGTCAATGACTCCCAAGGTACTCTAGTACAATATAATGAATGTGAATAAATGAGTTTCATTTGAACACTCAATGGAATATTCCAATGAGGGGTCAATGATGTGGACCCACTGTTGAAAGCGAAGAAACCTACCATTGAGGCATGCAGGCTCTAAGGTACTAAAATATTTCTAAGTCTTGTTCCCGGATAATGAGTTGAAGTCAACAGGAAAAGACTCATCATAGGAGGGCCTTAATGTATCCCCCATTAATGACACAAAATAAATAATAGATTTGAAGTAGATCAGAGTATGAAGTGGTTCGAAACTGATACATGAAAGGCTGACATGGTAGAATATTTAAAACTGCAGATGGGCGACTCGATAGAAGGCTTATTAAATTCAGACTTCTCTTGAACATATGAATGACACGATAATGGTGTTGGTAGCATTGACTCAAGGAGGACCCAACATACAGACATTTGGATGGTCAAACGAGAGACAAATGGATTTCCCAACCTGGATACAATGATGAAGGGGGGTGTCATGCTCATGGTGACTATTAATTCTACTAACACGGATACAGAGACACATTTCTTTCCCAAATTCCTCCCCACCATTTCTAGTGAGTACCTCTTTATTTTTACACAAGTTTGAGGAGGATAACATATGCTTGTTGATGTAATCTGATCCTTTGGACGAGTCCTTCGGAGTATGTTTAACGAACCCTAAGAAGGAGTGGTTCAGCCCCATATGGGCCTTTCGATGTTTGTTTAATGAGTCCAAAGAGAGAAAACTCAGGGTCTTTTCATGTTTAGAGAGTCTGAAAAACACTTAAAGAAAACTCCATCAGTTCCTTTTTCGTAAGTTAATCTGACGAGACCGAAAAAGTGATAACCTTCTGCTCATCACATGTTTTCTTCAAATAATTTTACAAGCGTGAAAAGAACAAGGTCGCTCCACAATATTTTTGTTTTTAAAGACCGAGAAAAGAGATTAAAGGATACTCTATAGGTTTCGATTTTCATGTTACCATAACGAGTTCGAAAAATGATAAAAGACTACTCGATTACGTTCTCAGGGTTTTAAGAGCGTGAGAAAGAATTAAGACTTGCTTGGAGTTTTTCCTGAAAATCCCTAAAAGGATATGTACATGTGAAAAATGTATAAAAATGAACCAAAAGACATATATTTGTTCCAATGTTTCACTCATAGGTTCTTTATCTGCAAAATCCAACCACTTGCAAAGTCATTAGGGCTTTAGGGTTTAGATGAAATAAAATAATATTATAAAATACAAATGAAAAAGTGAATAAACCAATAAAAATGGGTAAAACCTCATTTCACTATTCCATTTGTCATTTCACCCAAACCTTGTTCAAAACCCCCCGCTTTACCTTGATTTTCCGCTGTGGATTGTGGAGAGCACGAATGATCATTCGATGAACCGTCTCCATAGAATAAGTAATATTCATTTCCTCAAACCTTCCATGGATTAAAATTTGTTTTTCATTGGTTAGAAATAAGATTTTGAGTTAATTTTTTGGGGATACCTATATCGGGACCTGCGACTCTCTGAGGTCATCGCAAGCACCCTATATCGGGACCTGCGACACTCTGAGGTCGTCATAATTGAACCTAAGGCTCGGGTGCGATGACTTTTCACTGTACAAATGCCCTGGCCTGCGACGTGCACAACCTTAAAAGTTCTAAAGATGAAAATGCCAATAAAAATTGTCCAGGGAAGAAGATAATGATGCTAATCTCTATTTAATGTTCCATTGCAGGTTTTCCATGGTAAAAACATTGGAATGGCGAGAGAGAGAGCACAAGGAAAAAGACTACTTTGTCGGGAATGACCCGGGAACAATAATGGCTATCCGACAGTGTGGATTGTTAAAATTCTTCAAAATCCAGGGTTCGAGGGCCCAACTGAGATTACTCGAGTACCTAGGTCACAAGTGGGACGTGAACAAGTAGGCATTTCATGTGGGTGATAACATTCTTATGATAGATATTGAGGATATCGACTTTTTAACTGGGCTATCCCTCTGTGGGTACCGAGTCACACTTACAGGGAGCAGAGGTGGTGGTGCACCTATAAACCATTATACCAGTGAGCATTGTGTGCTAGGTACCCAGAAGCATAGCGATAAAGTCACTATAAGAGATGTTTGAGACTTGCCCCTATGGACCATCCTCTATACCATCACATGCATGGAAGGGAGTGCAGCTCCCCATATGGCTCTGCAGAGCTATTTTCAGTATGCTGATCCAGATTATTTTTGGCACGAAATGAGAGCGGAGATATAATAAAGAAATGCACAGAGATATCACGTATATCCATTAATATAACAGAAATGTATCAGAGATTCAACCATAAACACAGAGATACAGTAATACAAGATTTCTATTAATGAAAGAAATGTATAGATACTGTAAAAATACAGAGTGAAAGACTCGCTAGAATGGTGGCAACTTATCTCTGAGAAAATATGTGACGGCTACTCGCATTCGCAAGAAGATGATTACAATGAGGCTCAGAAGGCATTTTTACAATAGACGGGAATGCCAAAAGTCCTAGACATCCAAAAACCTAACCTTAGGAGATGAAGCGCCAAAAGTCATGTGGGCCCTGTTTGGGTAAGTTAGTACATCAACTTCCCGGGGTTGTAACGTTTGCATACGATCTCCGTTTTAGGTGTGTGATAGCTCATTGGAAAGGTATCATCGAGGAGATTCATTTTGGGGGCTCAATCATGCCTTCAAATATTATTGAGAACCTTGATCTCGAAAAACCTTCATTTAGGCCCTCAAAATGGCCCCAGAAGTTAAAACCTGCTAAAAATAGTAAATTACCAAAATTGCCAGAAACATGTTTTGGGCCAGTTGGAGAAGGTGGGTGGCCACCGATATCCACCTGGATCAATCCTCCCTCCTTAGGAAGAAATGGTCTCCATTGCGTTGAGTTCCCGGGGGAGAGGGGAAAGCG
>JASDQU010735887.1:384673-401229 GCA_032191745.1 Picea mariana | reverse complement strand
ACTAATCCTTCAAAACCAAACAAAGCAAAGATGGCTATAAGCAACTCAAAGAATGTCAAGCAGACTGTAAATAGATCAATATAGGCTCCAAAAGTTCAATCCAGTTGATCAAATCAAAACTGGGCATAAAAAAATAGGATATTCTAATTCCAAACACAAATTTCAAATGGGTTCGCAGCCTAGCTATATGGTGTAGTGCGAACATTAGTGAAGTTCGCAGGCTAGACATAGGTAGGGTGCGAACACCTTGCACTGGATTACACAGTAGGGTGCGAACTCAGATGATTCTCGCAGGCCCCTAAAGGGTACAATGCGAGAATGTCTATAAACACAAAATTTTGAAAAAGGACAAAATTTTTGAGTGAACTTTCAAATCCAGAGAGTCTTGATGGATCTCCCACAGACTCAGAGACCAGAAAACAAGCAATCAAAGCAAGGGAAACTAGACTAAATAGGAAACAATCCGTTCCCCAGTGGAGTCACCAATTTTGTTATTGGATAAATCCATAGGTGCGGACACTAACCGATCTCCCTAGATCCACCTGGATCTAGAACAAAACACACCAGAACATGACGCTTTCCTTAATTTTTAGATATTGAATTTACTAGTAGGAAGAAACAAGTAACATACCTTAGTATCGCTTCCTAGGGTCTTTGTTGCTCCTGCTTCGCTCTGGTGCTCTCGTGAGGATAAGACGAAGACAAAACAAACCAACCAAAGTGATAGCAATAGCATAAACTCAATACAAACCTATGTATGTGATCAATGAATCATACAATAAAACACAACAAGCTTTATAGGAAAGAATCATATTATTGTATCATATTAAATGTGAAAGAGAGATTACAACCATGGCCTTGATGTCGTAAGGTCCCTTCCAACTGTCCTTCGTTCCCCAAACACTTTGACTCCAAGAATTCTGAGAGCATAGATCTGATGATATTCACAATCTATCTTGACAAAGCAAATCTCAAAGCCACTCCAACCAAGCTAATAATTCCAAGCCAATCAAGAACAAGCTCATGAACCAACAAAGCTAACCCAAGCTAAATTTCTCCATGAGAACTCCTCTCCTTTTATAAGTTGAAGAGGATAAGGTGAGGAGGTTAGGATGATCCCACTAAATCATGAAAGCAAATAAGATCCAAACCATTCGGATGCCACCTCACCATAGAAGTTTCTCCTTCTAGAAGATTCGAGAAAATGCTCATTTTTCCCACGTGCAGGAATTCTCGCACCCTAGCTATAGAGCAACCTGCNTAGAGCAACCTACGAACACCTCGCACCCTGGCTATAGTGCAACCTACGAGAATGGGTCATTCTCGCACCCTACCTATATAGAAACCTGCAAACTCTTTTTTTTATAAGGTTTTTACATAGGAAAATGCAACTTCTGTTCTCAGGAAAAATTCTTCTCCCTTCTCTCTTTAGGAACTCAGGCCACTGACCCTTCTGAAGGAAACAGATAGGTTTACATCATTAACAATCATAGGGATGACGAAAATAATGTGTAATACATCTCTAATCCCTAATCAATGTTCTCAACTAACATCGAAGCATCCTTCCTTCCTAACCTACTTCCATCTTCCATCCTATCCTTTCCTCTGTTGGACTATGTTGGAGCGTCAATTATATTGACCTAACTCTAGATAGAACCCGTAAGCGGAAGTGTCATACATATCGACCAAGCTTCCCCAATAGGAAACTACCAGTCGCCATCACATGTCTAGGGGAGCATGACTTCACACAACCCTCCCATGACTCTAGGTTTCAGAGGATAAGTTGTGGGAAATACCTCCACCCCTCCTCATAGAACTAGGGTCAACACCCTACATCAAGCCATAATGTGCAACTACTTTTCTTAGAGTCACGTTATCAAACAACCACTCTGGGCAAGTTGTGTGTCCTGTCAAAACCACACTTACCACCGATCATAGAAATATTTAAAATCATAAATTAAATAATAATTACAAATTATAGCATACACTATCTTCTTGATGTGTAGGACATCCAAGTTACCTCGACACTACATCCATTTGGCTATCACTTATCTCATCAACCTATAGGTTAGTTCACCAATAACTCATGTCTATGCATATACACCACAATTTCATATAATAATGCATATTTGTATCGATGTTCAATTAAGAAATGTATATCTATTTGTATCATGCCTTGCATCTGTTATACATTTACAACATAACTTGAATGGGTACCCATGTACCAAAATTCCACATTTAATATTTGCATGTTTGAAAAATTCTCATAACTATCATATTTATAAACATACAACAATAAAATAGCATTATATAACACATAAATAGGTCGATATATACACATCTCAAATGTCTATATCAGTCTAATTAAGTCCAAATAGTTATTAAGCAATGAATCACTAAAATAAGAAAAATCAAAGTTCTAACTACCCAATCCACAATATAGGGTGTTACATTATATCAGGTTATGTCTTTCAATGAGGACACTCATTCAAAGGGATCGGGTTGTACTTTCTAGCCTGATATCAAATCACAATTTCCCGATTATGATTTTCTATGTATGAAGTTATGATTTATCTATTTTGGTATGCATATTGGTTCATGCATGCTCTGCAGGTGAAACAAATATTCTATAGCTCCTAGACTTTGACAACTTCCAAATACTAAAACATTCTCAATAGCAACGACATGCATGCTACCAATACACGAGGAGAGGTAGTGGAAGAAAGAAACATTACCAGTCGAGTTAGTAAACCCATTTTTGACCCCAGGACATGAAAACCATAATTGGAGACAAGGTATCCCACACAACTAGATGAGAAAGGAATGAAAAACTTCCCTCATGATCATTCATAGGAAGGCAGTTTAAAAGAAAGGAAACACTTGGAGCATTTTGTCATTGAAAGAGTTGCATTCAACTACAAAAAAATTCAATTATGATAATAAACCTAGAGAAGGAGCCTTTGGTAGTGTCTACTAGGGTCAAATTTGGGATGGTTTACTATTGCTGTCAAGAGATTAAAGGTGTGGAGTACCAAAGATGAAATGGAGTTTGCAGTGGAAGTAGATATTCTTGGTCGAGTTAGATGTAAAAAATTAATGAGCTTGCATGGTTACTATTTTGAAGGTCAGGATCGTCTTATAGTCTATGGCTACATGCCCAATCTGAGCATACTTTCACATCTCCATGGTCAACATGCTGCATAATTCCTTCTTGACTGGTCTAGGTGAATGAACATAGAAATTGGTTTTGGAGAGGGTTTTGCTTACCTTCACAATAATGCAACGCCTCATATAATTCACAGAGATATTAAATCAAACAACGTATAGTTAGATTCAAACTTTAAAGATCAAGTTGTTTTTCCAAAACTCATTTCTAAAGGAGCAACACATATTACCATAGGAGTGAAGGGAACACTAGGTTATCTTGCATATGCATATGCTATGTGGGGAAAATCTTATGAAAATTGTGATGATTACAACTTTGGAATACTATTGCTTGAACTTGTAAGTGGTAAGAAACCAGTAGATAAGATGGAATCAAACACAAAGCATACAATTGTTGATTGGGCACTTCCATTAGTTTTAGAAGGAAAATATGATCAGATAGTTGATCCAAATTTCCATGGAAAATATAATAAAGAGGAATTAAAGAGATTAGTTCATGTGGCCATTATGTGTACTCAAAATTCCCTTGAGAAGAGACCAACGATGCTAGAGGTAGTGGACTTCCTCACGGGTGAGCCAAAAGACCATCCAAACATAAAAAACAATCTACTCAGAAATGGTTGCATAAGGTAAGAAGAAGACACCATGGAGGAAGAAAAAGGACAGTCCCTTGCATGCTCTTCACATGGGTTGAAAGATGTGAAATTAGAACCTGAATTTCAAAGGAAAAAACATGAAAAAGAGGAAAGATAGAAATCAAATACAGGCAATACTCTGTTTTTCCCCTGTTTTAGTCTTTATCTTCAAGAGTGGTTTATGAAACTATGGAGATGAACTATTTGAAACCAAAAGAGGTTTTTGTTGATAACGACCCCCTTCACTAAAACCTCTCTCACATTTTACACAACTATCACATTTTAAGAGGTTCAAAAATATCTTTGAGGCCTATTTTTCAGAGATTTCACAATAAATGATTTCCTGTTTTAGTGACAAATTTTGAGAGAGGTTTAAAAGAATATGGAGATGAATTTTAGGAAACCAAAAGTAATTTTTGTTGGTAACAAGACCCTTCACAAAAACCTCTCACGGAATTTACACAACTATCACCGTTTGGGAGATACTAAGAGATTGTTGGACCCTATTTTTCAGGAATTTGTCAAATTTATTTTCCTAAAAAAATCTCATGGACAATAGTTGACAAGCCACCTCATCAATTTGACTTGGAGATAAGATCAGATCTCCTCCTTGATTATTTGAAACAAGAAACTAAATATAGATGAGGATGTTTTCAGATCCTTTTCTTTTGGATCTTGATAAATATGTATTCTTTCTATATAAACATGGTAGAAGGAGAAGTAAACAAGTGGATTGGTTGGGAACCATTAGCCAATTTTGAAGACATTGTAAAGAAAAAAACTATTTCATCTTGATACTAAATGGAAAAGGGTTTTTGATGGTCAGATTTGTATTCTTATCTATATGTCTATCTTTTCTTACGTGAATGCATGTTAATCTTGTGCTAAGCATTTGCTTATTTTCTATTTGTGAGTAAGTCAGTGGAAATTATGTTGTTTGCTTGTTCATAATCATATTTGTTTTCAAATACATGTCTCTTTTCTCTTGAATGATATTTGGGCTTAAGAGTTTCATATGTGAGTGGACAAATTGAAATCTTACATACTTCTTTATCTTTCATATTCCTTTGCCATTTGATTATTGAATTGACTACCATTTACTAAGTCAGTGAGATATGGATTTGATTTTTCCTTTGTGAATTGATATCATACATTATCATTTCCCAACCTTTAGACCAGTTAAAAAACCAAGTTATATATTTATCCACAAAACCATTGCAATAACTTGATGATGTCCTAGATTTCCCTTTAGCAGTCAAGTGCAACTTTAGGGACTAACACCATGCATAATGATGCTCTCTCTTCTAAGAGAGATATTTTTTCTTACGTTCCAAGTTCGAATTTCCTTTATCCTTGTGTTTACTTCTGGTCCGAGAATCCTATTTTCGAATCCCCATCAACTTACCATGTTAACTTATCAAGAAATATAGTATTTACAATATTTTGTATCACATTCTGGCTTACCATTTCGGTGAGGGCTCATATGGTGAATGACTATCTCCTCGTCTGACCACTCAGTCCTCTAGTCTCATGTCTCTGCTAGAAAGAATCCATCAGTTGGCCTTCGAGAGCATGGTGGTGGTTTTCAGCATAAGATCCCGCTACATGTGACATGTTGTGAAAAGGMTCTTCTGTGGCCTAGGAGTCATTCCTGTTGGAAATTGTAATTACAAGTCAGTGAGATCTTCACATCTCTACTGATTTGTGTGTTAGTCATTTTKTTAGCAGTTTGTCAGTCAATCGAAATTTCAGTCAGACAGTCTAACAGTCTGCAAGTGAAAAGTCACACATTTACTCAAAAGTCAGTCGGCAAGAAGGAAGCAATAAATAGAGCTAATTTGTATCTTCTCGGGCTCTGGTAAGTGGTTGAAGAGTCAGTCCAATTAATGACAGTATTTAATGTTGAGTCGGTCTTAGTTTCTGTAGGAAGTCTTAGTCAGTGTCTATATAAGTCCGAGTCTCTTAGTTAGTTGAAGATGTTGAAGAGAAGAAGTTGATGCATAGTGAAGAATCAGAGAGGTAGAGAGAACCAACAACAACTGAAGAGTTGACAAAACAATTCATTAGAGTCAAAGCTCATCTCTGTCATTGTATTTTGTATTCGTGCACAACGCCGAAGTTCATTAATATCAAGTTTTTGTGTATTGACAAAGTTTATATCTTATTTCTGAGTTTATGTGCTAAGCATAACATTGTGTTATTCCGCATTCATAAATCATTTCATTAAGTGTGTGTATTCAAAACTGACAACAAACTGAGAAGTTTGTTCACTGCGTAGTGGTCTTGAGAACTCTGTCGTGTAGCATGTTTGGTGTGCAGTATTTGAAACTGCGTTTCATAGAGTAGACTGCACACACTGTTGATCCAATGGATATTCCCTTCAAATTGGTATCAGAGTAGGTTCTATCAGAACAAGTTTAAGAGCAAAAACTCTATTGAAAAGTAAAATATGGCTTCTACCTCCAACCTGGAAATGCCCACTTTTATAGGAAATAATTATGAGATGTGGTCCTTGAACATGAATGCTTTGTTCCAAGGTCAATATGTATGTGAAATAATCGAGAATGGCTATGTGGAACCAGTAGATCAGGAAACATACAATGCCCTCACACAAGCTGAGAAAGATGTCTTGAAAGATCAAAGAAAGAAGGATGGAAAGGCATTGTTTTACATACATCAAGCCATGCATGAGAGCATAATTCCAAGAGTTGCATCAACAAAGAAATCCAAGGAAGCATGGGACATATTACAAACCTCTTATCAGGGTATGGACAAATAAGAACTACAAAAATGCAGATTCTTAGAAGAGATTTTGAAACCATGTCAATGAAAGATTCAGACACAGTAGATTCATTCTACACCCACATCATTGGATTGATAAATCAGATTAAGTCTCATGGTGAAACCATAGAAGACAAAACAATTGTTGAGAAGGTACTTAGGATTCTTCCTCCTAAGTTTGATACCCTTGTTGTGACCCTAGAAGAGAGCAAAGACCCGAGTCAGTTTAGTCTAGATGAAATCAAAGATTCCCTCATCAATCATGAACACATATTGAATAGGTCAAACATGTCATTAGAGAATGCATTTTCCGTGCAGTCATCTATAATTCGTGGAAGAGGAAGGGGGAAAGATAACTCTAGAGGCAGAGGAAGAATTTTTGACAGAAGTGGTTGCAGTACCAGGTCAAAACCCAAGTACCAGCCAGTCAAGTTGTCAAAGAACTGACAAATCAAAGATTCAATGCCATTACTATAAAAAGTATGGAAATTATGCATATGAGTGCAGAAAGAGATAGTATAATTAGAACAAGCAAAGTCAATATCAGTCACACATCGTAAATAACCAAACTCGCCCTATGTTTATGGCGTGCATTGTCGTTGTGTCTAGCACAATAGAAATGCCTAATATAATGTCACCAATTGAATGCAATGTTTCTCAAGCAAGTCCATGTGACATATGGTACTTAGATTTAGGCTACAATAACCACATGAAAAAAAACATAGAACTATTTTCTAGTCAGTCCAAACCAAGGTTACACTTGGAATAGATATCCAAGTCACTATCTTAGGGAAAGGTAGTATAAAATTTTTAACCAGAAAAGGAAAACATAGAGTTATGCTTGATGTATATTATGTTTCTGGTATGAAGCATAATCTCATGAGTACAGGGAAACTGTTACAAAAAAGATACACAATCTACATGGAAGATAATCAGTGTGTGATAATGGATAAATTCCCAAGCAATATTCTTGTTGAAAAATCTAGATGACATGTAACAGGATGTTCTTGTTGACATTAAAGCCAGTCAAGAAGAAGAATACCGTGAAAACTATTGATAAATGAAAAAAGTGTGCATTTAGACACTTCATTTACAACATAAAGTGTGCACAATATCAATAAAGGAGAAAATGGCACAGAGATGAAGGCATCATTACAATCTGAAATACATGATGATTCTTGGTTATGAAATTTCAGATTTGGACATTTGAACTTTGGAGGTCTGATGATCTAGATTTTATGAGTAGAACGAAATGGATACAGGTTATTAATAGGTGCTTAATACAAAATAACAGAGATACAATAAAACTGGGTTTCTATTCAATAAGGAAATATGCTGAAACTGTAAAATGCAGCAGAAACAAGCTTGCTGGAATGGTAGCGGCTTATCTCTGTGAAGAGATGTGACGACTGCTCTCATTCATAAGAAGATGATTAAAATGAGGCTATGAAGGCCTTTCTACAATAAACAAGAATTCCAAAAACCCTAGACATCCAAAAACCTAACCCTAGGAGATGAAGCGCCAAAAGTCATGCGGGCCCCGTCTGGGTAAGTTAGTACATCAACTTCTCGGGGTCGTAACTTTTGCATATGATATCCGTTTTAGGCGTATGATATCCCGTTGGAAAGGTATCATCGGGAAAATTAATTTTGGGGGTTAAGTCATACGTTTGGCTATAATCGGGAAGCTCAATCCTGAAAAAACTTCATTTAGGCCCTCAAAATGGCCCCGAAAGTTAAAACTGCTAAAAATAGTAAATTGCCAATATTGTCAGAAAACTGTTTTGATCCAGTTGGAAAAGGTGGGTGGCCATCGATATCCACTAGGATGAATCCTCCCTCCTTAGAAAGCAATGGTATCCATTGCTTTGAGTTCCCCCATCAGATGAGGAAATTTCTGCTGAATTTGGCCCCAAGTGAGCCACTTGCCTTGGTGCAGGAGCTGCCTTGCTCTGACAAATCGATAAAGCTAGATCCTTTGCTGTCGAGTGCCCTTGATCTATGTGTCCAAAATATGATCACTAGATTCTTGTTGTATGCATTCGGGTTGAGCTCTGTTGGTGTCACTTTTTCTTCTACGTTTGAGGTGTCTAGTAATGGTTAGAAATAAGGGTGAAGGAGATCCACGTTGAACACTAGGTGCAGGCCAAGGAATGGAGGAATGTTGAGCTCAAAATCATTATCCCCCATAGCCTTGGTGATGGTATACGACCCATAACAGAGTGGGCGAAGCTTTCGATGGGGTCCTGTAAGGCATTCTTTCTGCAAGTGCAACCAAACTTTGTCACCCACCTGAAACTTATGTGGCACCCGATGTTGATCATGGCACTGCTTGTACTTATCATTGGACTTCTGTAGGGTATCCTGAACCTATTGGAAGATGTGATGGATTCTCTCAATGAACCGGGTGGCTTTTTCAGCTTCAGTTGGAACAAGAGATGAGTCGGTTGAGGTGACYGAAAGGGGAAGTGCAACATCTATGGGACCCAATGGTTGGAATCCCAACCCCACCTAAAAGGGGTTGTGGTCGGTTTAGCTATGCAAAKATTGATTGTAGCTATGTTGGACATAGGGAAGAATCTCATCCCATGTGCGAGGGTTATTTGAATTATACATGCGAAGGATATGCACAATCATTTGATTTACGACCTYGGTTCGACCATCTGTCTGGGGGTGGAAGGCCGTGGATTTGGTGAGCTTGGTGTCTAGCAGTGACCAGAGGCTCGACCATAATTTGTTGATAAATAGAATGTCCCTATCTGAGACAATGGTTTGTGGGATTCCAAAATGTACCCAGACTCGTTCAAATAAGAGCTTGGCAGTGGCCTCTGCTATGATGTTCTTATTGCAGGCAACCAGAATCGCCATCTTAGAAAAGCGATCAACAACAAAAAAAACACAGTCATTTCCCCACTTGGTGGACGAGAGGTTCGACATGTAGTCGATTGAAATGGATTCCCATGGCCTGTCAGGAGTAGGAAGAGGGGTGTACAGGCCCTATTTCTTAGTGGTCGGTTTGGAAATAGCACAGGAAGTGCAGGACCTGATATACTTGCTGACCTCCTATCGAAGTTTCGGCCAGTATAAATGTTTCTGTAGCATCGCCACTGTCTTTTCAAAGCCAAAGTGTCCTGCCACCCGACTATAATGGGCTTCCCAGATCAAATTTGCTCACTTGCTTGATGGAACACAGATATGGTGCAGACAACACAACAACCCATCCTGAAGATGGAAATTATCGACAACTGCATTTGCACCCAACATTTGGTAGGTGGTGTCGAAGTCCGGGTCTGTATCATAGAGTTGGGCCCATCCAGAGGTCTCATGGTCGTAGGATTCTAGCATCGTGGTAAGTGCTGCGACCGGTGGTTTGCTGAGGCAATCAATGACGCGATTGGTGCTTCATGTTTTATACTTGATGTTGAGGTGGAATTGGTGCAAGTATGTGGACCAATTTTGATGGCGATCATTATGCAATTTTCCTTGTGTCTACATGAACTATAATGGATTATGATCAGTGTGAATGACTATCTCCTTCCCAAGAATGTAATGTCTCCACTAGCGGAAGGCTTGTACATTGGAGTACATTTCTTTGTCATAAGTAGGGTACTTATGGACATCATATGATAGTGTCTCACTATGATAGGCCATGGGGTGGCCATGCTGAGTGAGAACGACGCCCACTGCATAGTTTGAAGCATATCTCTTGATCTCAAAGGGATTCTATAGGTTTGGTAGTGAAAGTACTGGGGCTAAGCACAAGCACTACTTCAAATTCTCGAACACTTGTTGTTGGAACTGACCCCACAAAAATTTCACCTTACCACCACCCCTGGTTATTTGGTTGAGGGCCCATGCAATATGGGAKAATCCCAACATGAAGCTGTAGTAGAAATTGGCAAGGGCCAAGAAGCTCTGAAGCTTAGTGAGTGTGGTTGGGGATGGCTAGTCAAGGATGAATTGGATCTTGGCATATAACTTGTGCTGCCGTAGGGTGTGCAGAACCTGCTAAATATGCTGCAAGTGTTCAACCCAAGTCTTKCTGTAAATGAGAATGTCATTCAGATACACCACTACAAAAGTATTGGAGAATGGTCGCAAGATATCGTCCATCATCCTCATGAAAGTGGTTGGAGCATTTGTCAGACCAAAGGGCATGACAAACCATTAAAAAAGGCCTTCCTTTTACTTGAAGGAGGTTTTCCATACATCTGTCTGTTCTATAGGGACTTGGTGGTAGCTAGACCTCAGGTCAATCTTATTGAAGTATTTCCCCCCCATGAGTTGGTCAAGGAGGTTGTCGATTCAGGGAATCTGGTACCGATTTCTGACTATGATTTTATTCAGATCCTGGTAATCAATGCAGAGTCACCAGGTTCCATCTTTCTTCTGTACCAACACGACTGGGCTACTGCAAAGTGATGATCTTGGATGGATGTGCCCCTTGTGGAGTAGTTCTTGGATCTGTCGCTTGATCTCCTCATTCTCTAACAGAGAGCGATGATAGAATAACCCATTGGGCAGTGATGCATCAGGGGTCAGATCGATGGGGTGCTTGACCTAGTAGTGCAGAGGTACCTCGGTAGGTGAGGAGAAAAAATCTGAGTATTCTTCCATGACCTTATCTACTTGCTTCTGCTGTGTGGAGAGGTCGGCCACAGAGACCCTGGATGTGGTTGTGATCTTTCATTTATTCTGAGAGAGAATCATGAAGAAGATAAACTTCCCCATGTTAGAGATGACCTTCCTGTATTTCTTAGCAGATATCAAGGAAACATCACTAGGTGGGACTTCCTCAGGTATCCTATACAATTTCCTGTTCAAAGTAATAATAACACTACGAGGCCTAGACTCATATACAACATGAAATTTCCATAAATAAGGTTGGCCCAAAAGAACATCACAAACTTCGAGAGGAGAAACATCACACAATACCTCCTCTTTGAAGGGCCCAATGCCGTACGACAGTCGACACTGTTGGCTGACGCGGAGATCGCTTCCTTGGCAGAGCCATCCAATGGTGTAGGGTTGTGGGTGTGACGTTGTCGGCAGGACCAACTGCTTGATGACCTTTGTTTCGATGAGGTTCTTTTGGATACCTATATCAATGATGAAGTGCAGTGAGGTGTCTTTTACCCACATCTGTGAATGGAAGAGGTGTTCCCTTCTTTCGACTTGTCTAGTTCACCAGGCTAGAGCTTGGTGGTAGCAACGGTGGCATTGGGTTTTGCATCAATGATCCATCTTCCCCTTTCTAGTTATGGCTCAGAGTCTAAACCCACATCTGATTCATATGCTTTCACTTCAGCCACCAGTGACTGCTTTGAGTGGCAGTCAACAGTATTATGCCAAGGGCTCTTATGGAAGTCACACCACTTCCCGGTATCTTTCTTTGTCTTTCCGGTGTCCTTCTTTGCTTGCGACTTGGACTGGTTGTCTTGATACTTTCCATATTTTCTCTGTCCTTTGTTCTATGGGTTGGGGCTGCCCTTTCCTAGATTTTGTTGTGAGGGTTTTCCAGGCCCAAATTGCCATGCATATCGGTAGGCCGCGCCCAAGGATGAGATGTCTAGAAATTCCATTTCGGTCTGGATGTATCTATGCAGAGTGTCACTATACTTGAGCACCAGATGTCGCTCCGAATATTTGATACCCAACTTGGAGCTCAAGTTATGAAAGATATTTGTGAAATCTAGCACTGCTTGGTCTCTTTCTTGCCGCAGTGTGGTCCATTTGGTATACAAGTTGTCATAACTTCCGACAGGGTAGTATTGTTCCTTAATAGCATCCCTGAAGGATTCCCAGGTGGTCATGACTATAAATAATGAGGGTTCCTCTATTTCATTTTTCTCACAAAAAGTCTCCCACCAATCTTTGACATGGGGAATGGCTTTGAGGAGTGAAAAAGTAATCTTTTCTCTATTTGAAAAGTTATGGACAGAAAAATAACCTTCTAGTAGATTCAAACACTTGTCTACAACATCTACGTCTATATGACATTCAAATATAGGAATATAGAAGTTTATTTGTATCTTGAACGGGGTGGCGCCTCTGCTCGAAGAAGATGTGTCGCCTGTTGGTAGTCGCCGAAGGATTTGCACAAAATTGTCCATGATCTCGTTCCTTTGTTGTGCGAGGGATTCCTCAATGAATAGTTTGAAAGGATCTCTTGTCCCATCATATTTATTTTCTCCTTCCATGAGAGGTCACTTGGGAGTGCGAGAGATTTTGTCCTCAATAGAAACAAGCTCGAGACCCAACTCTTTGTACTTTGACCTCGTTGGCGACATGCATTGAGACGACAAGGAGCATACTGCTCTGATACCACTGATCCAGATTTTATGAGAAGAATGAAATGAATAGAGACTATTAATAGGTTCTTAAAACAAAATAACAGAGATATAGTAAAATTGGTTTTCTATTCAATAAGAAAATAAGCTGAAACTGTAAAATGTAGCGGAAACATGCTTGTTGGAATGGTGGTGGCTTATCTCTGAGAAGAGATGTGATGCATGCGCTCATTCGCAAGAAGATGATTAAAATGAGGCTCTAAAGGAATTTTTACAATAAAAAGGAATTCCAAAAACCCTAGACATCCAAAAACCTAACCCTAGGAGATGAAGTGCCAAAAGTCATGTGGGCCCCGTCTGGGTAAGTTAGTACATCAACTTCCTGGGGTTGTAACTTTTACATACGATCTCCATTTTAGGCATATGATAGCCCATTGGAAAGGTACCAATGAGGATATTCATTTTGGGGGATCAATAATTCTCTTAATTATCGTTGAGAAACTCTATCCAGAAAAACCTTCATTTAGGCCCTCAAAATGGCCCCAGAAGTTAAAACTACTAAAAATTGTAAAATGCCAAAATTGCCAGAAAATTATTTTGAGCCAGTTGGAAAAGGTGGGTGGCAACCGATATCCAAATATATCAATCCTCCCTCCTTAGGAAGAAATGGTCTCCATTGCATTGAGTTCCCCCATCAGATGAGGAAATTTCTGCTGAATTTGGCCCCGGGTGAGCCACTTGCCTTGGTGCAAGAGTTGCCCTGATTTGACGACTCGATAAAGTTGGATCCTTTGCTGTCGAGTGCCCTTGATATGAATTTCCACAATATGATCATTGGATTCCTTTTGTATGAAGTCGGGGTTGAGATCTGTTGGTGTCAGCTGTTCTACTACATCTAAGGTGTCCAATAATGGTCGAAAATAAGGGCGAAGGAGATCCACATTGAACACTGGGTGCAAGCCATGGAAAGGAGGAATGTTGAGCTCAAAAGAATTATCCCCCACGGACTTAGTGATGGTGTATGACCCACAACGGAGTGGGTGAAGCTTCTGATGGGGTCCTGTAAGGCGTTCTTTCTGCAAGTGTAACCAAACTTTGTCGCCCACCTGAAATTTCTGTGGCACCCGATGTTGATCATGGTGAAACTTGTACTTGTCATTGGACTTCTCTAGGATATCTTGAACCTGTTGGCAGATGTGCTGGATCTGGTCAATGAACCGGGTGGCTTTGTCAATTTTAGTTGGATCAGGAGATGAGTCGTTCAAGGTGACCGCAAGGGGAAGTGCAACATCTATGGGACCCAATGATTGGAATCCCAACCCCACCTGAAAGGGGATGTGGCCGGTTGAGCTATGTAGGGCTCGATTGTAGCTATGTTGGACATAGGGAAGGCTCTCATCCCATGTGTGAGGGTTATGTTAACACTCCAAGAGTCACTCCCAGACTACAAATGAGAGTAATCTTGGTAACATAGAAATAAAAAGACTTGATTGGTTTTGTGGATCAAGAAAAAGAAAACAAGGAAGGGAAAGGACAGTAAGTTGCTGTAAATCAATGATGGACCATTGGGCTATGGATTCAAGCCAACACCCTGCTGATTAAATGCAATCAATCTACATATCAAATAAAGTTTTGTTAAATAGATGAAGAAAAAGATAACACAAAGAAGAACATCCATAAAGTAGAGATCCTCTTTGCATAAATGAATCCAAGGTACTTGAATATAAACAGTGACTAATAGGCAAGATACATCAGATCCTTAGATGCTCAAGAATCCATTAATGAAAGGTAACCATGATCCTCAAGGTGTACAATTCATTCAAGTAAGAAGAAAAATTGGAAAAGAAAATAAGAGATACAATCTGATAACACAGATATCATGAACCTTCAATAACATAAATGTTTACAAAAAACAAAAGCCCCTCAAGGTTACAATGATCACAGGCAAAGTGCCTCCTACAACTCTCTCATCTCTCTTGATTATGAATCCAACCTGCCTAACCTCTTGTACAATGAATATATAACCATATAGGTCCTTTCCATCTCACCCATTCAATCTCCAACCCCTTTCCCAAAATAGAAACAACTGCAAACAGAAAATGACACATTTTAACTGATTTCCTGCTTTTCAGGAGGTGAAATTCTAAAAAATAGGCTTCAAAAATCCACTTGTAATTCTCAAACCATAACAAATGCGTCAAATTTGAGAAATTTTTTGTAGACAAGCTTGTTATGAATAAAAACCTCTCTCATTTTCGTTAAATTCATCTCCAGCTGGCCGTAATAGGTGTCACAAAAACATGTCTCAAACAGGAAATCACGAAAACTAAAAAATAGGGCTCAAATATTCTTTCGAATATCCCAATCCATGATAGTTGTGTGAAAAATGAAAGAGGTTAATGTTCATGGGTCTGTGCTTAACAATAAACTCCTTCATATTTTTAAAATTCATCCTGATTCACCCGAAAATTCTCCTGGAAGTCAGCTAGTCAAAAATATCAGTTCAACAGTCTAGAACAAAGTTTTTGTAGCACATTCCGTAACACCACTTCTATGTATAATATATCTCTAACCATAACACATTTTAAAAAAACCGAAAGAGGTTTTGTTATTTGGTATTTGATTAACAAAAACCTGCTCCAGTTTTCAAAAATACCTTCCCATTTGTTCATAACACAAGTTTTAAGTTAGTCACTCAGAATTGGCAGAAGCATCCTTCATGAATTTAGTTATGTGGATTTAGCAGTGCCACTATGACRCAGTGATGCTAAATTGGTAGCGCCCATCATGAATTCAACAAATTGTGAAGGAKATCAAGCCTTTATTTTTCTCATATGCCAATCTTGTAATCTAGCACCAATCTTGGTCACTGGGTGCTTATGAATGACCAAGGAACTCTTGGTGCTGCAAAATCCAAAAGCATTACAAAATCACCAATTTTTGAAAAATACAAATAGCAAKAACAAGAGCGCTGCGAAATGACCAAATTTGYTATTGCAAATTTTTGTGCTAACATTTGGCTCCATGTGGGATGGAGACCTCCCCGCGAGGCTCCAAGAACCTAGTAGTTCTAGTTGCCTTGTCCATTGGGCTATGGAGTCATATGGCCTGTGTAACTGATCTCTGAAAATTCTCAAGGCCTACCTTTATTCTAAGACAATGAATGCTACTTCTACTACAAACTAGAAGAAAATAAATGCTTGGTAAAAGAGCTTATTTACTGCACTAACCTACTCTAACCAGATCTACAATTTGGTTAAGTAAAGGATGAATTCCATAACAACCATTCAAGAAACTTCAAAACTGAAAAGATCTTGTCCATAACACCGATCAATAGATGATATCTGAAATATAGTATCATTGATAAAAACTTGTTCAGGAAACCATATTCACCTAGAAACATTGGCGAGCTAAGGAAATCTGAAATTTTCAAGTTCTTTGAAATGTATGATTCCATGAAGGCTGCCATCGGGTCTTTCAAACCAAGATCATAAACATGCTGATCCAAGGAAAACACCTGCTCAACCATGACAACCTCTTTGCTAGAAGAATGATGAATTTCTTGTTCTCTTGAGAGCCACTTGTGATCATAAAAAATTGGCAATCTGCCTCTCTTCAGAATCATAATCATAATATGATGATAGAGAAGTGTTTAAATGACAAGGATTATGATCAGCTAGGAACA
>JASDQU010735887.1:366926-379846 GCA_032191745.1 Picea mariana | reverse complement strand
GGACAACATCTGATAGTGTCTCACTATGATAGGCCACAAGGTGGCCGTGCTGAATGAGAACGACTCCCACCGCATAGTCTAAAGCATTTGTTTCGATCTTAAAGGGTTGCTGCAGGTTTGGTAGTGAAAGTACTGGGGCTAAGCATAAGTGCTTCTTCAAATCGTCGAATGCTTGTTGTTGGGACCGATCCCACGCAAATTTCACCTTACCACCACCCCTGGTTATTTGGATGAGGGCCCATGCAATATGGGATAATCCCAACATGAACCTACGGTAGAAATTGGCAAGGCCCAAGAAGCTCCAAAGGTCAGTGAGTGTGGTTGGGGCTGGCTAGTCACGGATTACTTGGATCTTGTTTGGATCCACATGTACACCATGTTGATCAATTATGTATCCCAGATAATGGACCCTGTCCATGCCAAAGGAGCATTTTTCCAAGTTGGCATATAGCTTGTGCTGCTGCAGGGTGTGCATAACCTGCTGAATATTCTACAAGTGTTCGACCTAAGTCTTGCTGTAAATGAGAATGTCATCCAGATACACCACTACAAAAGTATTGGTGAATGTTCACA
The DNA here is from genome assembly GCA_032191745.1 of Picea mariana. Classification (NCBI taxonomy): domain Eukaryota; kingdom Viridiplantae; phylum Streptophyta; class Pinopsida; order Pinales; family Pinaceae; genus Picea; species Picea mariana. The sequence goes on along the minus strand of JASDQU010735887.1, from coordinate 379,273 downwards.
ATATATCATCCATCATCCTCATGAAAGTGGCTAGAGAATTTGTTAGACAAAAGGGCATGACCACCCATTCAAAAAGGCGTTCCTTTGACTTGAAGGCAGTTTTCCATACATCTGTTTGTTCTATCAGGACCTGGTGGTAGCCAGACTTCGGGTCAATCTCACTGAAGTATTTGGCCCTCGTGAGTTGATCAAGGAGGTCATCGATTCGAGTACCAGTTTCTAACTGTGATTTTATTCAAAGCCCGGTAATCAATGCAGAGTCCCCAGGTTCCATATTTCTTCTGTACCAGCACAATTGGGCTCCTGCAAGGTGATGAGTTGTGATGGATGTGCCCCTTGTGGAGCAGTTCTTAGATCCATCTCTTGATATCCTCATTCTCTAATAGAGAACGGTGATAGACTAGCCCATTGGGTAGTAGTGCGCTGGCATTCAAATCGATGGGGTGCTTGACCTAACAATGTAGAGGTACCCTGGTAGGTGAGGAGAAGATATATGAGTATTATTCCATGACCTTATCTACTTGGTTATGCTGTGTGGAGAGGTGAGCCGCAGATACCCTGGATGTGGCTATGATCTTTTGCTTATTTTGAGAGTGAATCACGAAGAAGACAAATTTCCCCATATGAGAGATGACCTTCCTGCATTTCTTAGCAGAGATCATGGAAATAGTACTAGGTGGAACTTCCTTGGGTATCCTGTACAATTTCTTGTTCAAAGTAATAATAACACTATGAGGCCTAGACTCATATAAAACATGACGTTTCCATAAATAAGGTTGGCCCAAAAGAACATCACAAACTTCATGAGGAGAAACATCACAAAATTCCTCGTCTTTGAAGGGCTTGATTCCGTACGACAGTTGGCACTATTGGCTGAAGTGGAGATCACTTCCTTGGTAGAGCCATCCTATGGTGTAGGGTTGTGGGTGCGACTTTTTTGGCAGGGCCAGCTGCTTGACGACCTATGATGAGATGAGGTTCTTCTAGCTACCTCTATCAATGATGAAGTGCAATGGGGTGGCTTTTACCCACATCTATGAATGGAAGAGGCATTCTCCTTCTTCCGTCTCGTCTGGTTCACGAGGCTGGAGCTTGGTGGTAGCAACGGTGGCACTGGGTTCTACATCAATGATCCATCTTCCCTTTTCTGGTTTAGGCTCAGATTCTGAAGCCGCATCTAATTCAGAGGCTTTCATTTCGGCCACCATCAATTGCTTTGAGTGACAGTCAGCAATGTTATGCCAAGGGATCTTATGGAAGTCACACCACTTCCCGGTATCTTTCTTTGTCTTTTTGATGTCCTTCTTTGCTTATGGATTGGACTAGTTGTATTGATACTGCCCATCTTTTCTCTGTCCTTTGTTCTGTGGTTTGGGGTCGCCCTTTCCTGGATTTTGTTGTGAGGGGTTCCTAGGTCCAAATTGTTGTGCTTTCTGTTTGAGCTTCTGCTCGATTTTGAAGGCATATCGGTAGGCCGTGCCCAAGTATGAGATGTCCAAAAATTCCATTTCAGTCTGGATGTATCTATGCATAGAGCCRTGATATTTAAGCACTAGATGTTGCTCAGAATATATTTGTGAAATTTGACACTGCTTGGTCTGTTTCTTGYCACAGTGTTGTCCATTTGGTATACAAGTCGTCATAACTTTCAACAGGGTAGTATTTTTCCTTAATATCATCCCTGAAGGATTCCCAGGTGGTTGTAATTGTAAATAATGAGGGTTCCTCTGTTTCCTTTTGCTCACAGAAAGTGTCCCACCAATCTTTGACATGGGGAACGACTTTGAGGAGYGCAAAAGTAATCTTTTTTCTATTCGAAAAGTTATGGACAGAAAAACACCCTTCCAGTAGATTCAAAAACTTGTCTACAACATATACGTCTATATGACCTTCAATATAGGAATATCAATGTTTATTTGTACCTTGAAGGGGGCGGTGCCTCTGATCGAAGAATATGCGTTGCMTGTTGGTAGCCGCCGAAGGATTTGCGTGAAACTATTCATCATCTCGTTAGTTTGTTACGTGAGGGGTTCCTTAATCAACAGTTTGAAAGGATCTCATGTCCCACCATCTTTATTTTCTCCTGCCATGAGAGGTCGCTTGGGCATGCAAGATATTTTATCCTCAAGAGAAACAAGCCCGAGACCCAACTCTTTATACTTCGACCTCGTTGGGGATATGCATTAAGACGACAAGGAGACGATTGCTCTGATACCATCGATCCATATTTTATGAGCAGAAAAAAATGACTATAGATTATTAATAGGTGCTTAACACAAAATAACAGAGATACAGTAAAACTGGTTTTCTATTCAATAAGGAAAGAAGTTGAAACTGTAAAATGCAGCGGAAACAAGCTTGTTGGAATGGTGGCAACTTATCTCTGAGAAGAGATGTGACGACCGCGCTCATTCGCAAGAAGGTGATTACAATGAGTCTCTAAAGGAATTTTTATAATAAACAGGAATGCCAAAAATCCTAGACATTCAAAAACCTAACCCTAGGAGATGAAGCACCAAAAGTCATGTGGGCCTTGTCTGGGTAAGTTAGTACATCAACTTCTCGGGGTCGTAACATTTGCATATGATCTCCGTTTTAAGCGTATGATAGCCCGTTGGAAAGGTATCATCGAGGATATTAATTTTGGGGGATCAATCATGTATTTGACAATAATTGAGAAGATCTATCTTGAAAAACCTTCATTTAGGCTCTTAAAATGGCCCCAAAAGTTAAAACTGCTAAAAATAGTAAATTGCCAAAATTGCCAGAAAACTGCTTTGAGCCAGTTGGAAAAGGTGGGTGGCCACCGATATCCACCTGGATCAATACTCCCTCCTTAGGAAGAAATGGTCTCCATTGCATTGATTTCCCCCATCATATGAGGAAATTTCTGCTGAATTTGGGCCTGAGTGAGCCACTTGCCTTGGTGCAGGAGCTGCCCTGCTTTGACGACTCGATAAAGTTGGATCCTTTGCTGTCGAGTGCCATTGATATGTGTGTCCACAATATGATCACTGGATGCCTATTGTATGCAGTCGGGGTTGAGCTTTGTTGGTGTCAGTTGTTTTTCTACGTCTGAGGTGTCTAATAGAAATAAGGGCGAAGGAGATCCACATTGAACACTCGGTGTAGGCCAAGGAAAGGAGGAATGTTGAGCTCAAAATAATTATACCCCACGGACTTGGTGATGGTGTACGACCCATAACAGAGTGGGATAGGCTTTCTATGGGGTCCTATAAGGTGTTCTTTTTGCAAGTGCAACCAAACTTTGTCACCCACCCAAAGCTTATGTGGTACCCGATGTTGATCATGGCGCTGCTTGTACTTGTCATTGGACTTCTGTAGGATATCCTGAACCTCTTGGCGGATGTGCTGGATCCACTCAATGAACCGGGTGTCTTTGTCAGCTTTAGTTGGAGCAGGAGATGAGTCTGTCGAGGTGACTGCAAGGGGAAGTGCAACATCTATGGGACCCAATGGTGTGTAGAACCTGCTGAATATACTGCAAGTGTTCGGCCCAAGTCTTGCTGTAAATGAGAATGTCATCCAGATACACCACTACAAAAGTATTGGTGAATGGTCACAAGATATCCTCCATCATCGTCATGAAAGTGGCTGGAGCATTTTTCAGACCAAAGGGCATGACTAACCATTCAAAAAGGCCTTCCATTGACTTGAAGGTGATTTTCCATACATCTATCTGTTCTATCGAGACCTGGTGGTAGCCAGACTTCAGGTCAATCTTACTGAAGTATTTTGCGCCCATGAGTTGATCAAGGAGGTCGTCGATTCAGGGTATCAGGTATCGGTTTCTTCCGATTATTTTATTCAGAGCCCAGTAATCAATGTAGAGTCGCCAAGTTCCATCTTTCTTCTATACCAACACGATTGGGCTCTAGCAAGGTGATGAGATGGGATGGATGAGCCCCTTGTAGATCAATTCTTGGATCTATTTATTGATCTCCTCATTCTCTAACAGAGAGCAGTGATAGACTAGTCCATTGGGAAGTGGTGTGCCGGGGGTCATATCGATGGGGTGCTTGACCTTGTAGTGCAAAGGTACCCTGATAGGTGAGGAGAATATCTCTGAGTATTCTTCCATGACCTTATCTACTTGCTTCTGCTGTGTGGAGAGGTTGTACGTAGAGACCGTGGATGTGCCTGTGATATTTCTCTTATTCCGAGAGTGAATCATGAAGAATAAAAACTTCCCCGTCTGAGAGATGACCTTCCTGCATTTCTTAGAAGAGATCAAGGAAATAACACTAGGTGGGACTGCCTTGGGTATCTTGTACAATTTCCTGTTCAAAGTAATAATAAAACTATGAGAAATAGACTCATATACAACATGACGTTTCCATAAATAAGGTTGGCCCAAAATAACATCACAAACTTCGAGAGGAGAAACATCACACAATACCTCATCTTTGAAGGGCTTGATGCCGTACGACAGTCAACACTGTTGGCTGACGTGGAGATTGCTTACTTGGTGGAGCCATATAATGGTGTGGGGTTGTGGGTGCGGCATTGTTGGCAGGGCCAGCCACTTGATGATCTATGATGAGATGAGGTTCTTCTGGATACCGCTATCAACGATGAAGTGCAGTGGTGTGCCTTTTACCCACATCTGTGAATGGAAGAGGCGTTCTCCTTCTTCTAGATCATTTGGTTCACCAGGCTGGAGCTTGGTGTTAGAAATGGTGGCACTGGGTTCCATGTCAATGATTCATCTTCCCCTTTCTAGTTCTGGCTTAGATTCTAAACCTGCATCTGATTCAGAGGCTTTCACTTCGGCCACCAACGATTGCTTTGAGCGACAGTCAACAATGTTATGCTAAGGGCTCTTATGGAAGTCGCACCACTTCTTGGTATATTTGTTTTTCTTTCTGGTGTCCTTCTTTTCTTACGGCTTGGATTGGTTGTATTGATACTGTCCATATTTTCTCTCTCCTCTGTTCTATGGGTTGGGGCCACCCTTTCCTGGATTTTGTTTTGAGGGGTTCCCAGGTCCAAATTCTCGCGCCTTTTGTTTGAGCTTCTTCTCGATTTTGACGGCATATCGATAGGCCGCGCAAAAGGATGATATGTCCGAAAATTCCATTTTGGTATAGATGTAACTATGCAGAGCACCATGATACTTGAGCACCAGATGGCACTCTGAATCTTTGATACCTAGCTTGGTGCACAAGGTATGAAAGATATTTGTGAAATCTAGCACTGCTTGGTCTCTTTCTTGCCGCATTGTGGTCCATTTGGTATACAAGTCATCATAACTTCTAATAGGGTAGTATTTTTCCTTAATAGCATCCCTGAAGGATTCCCAGATGACCATGACTGTAAATATTGAGGTTTCCTCTGTTTCCTTTTTCTCATAGAAAGTTTCCCACCAATATTTGACATGGGGAACAACTTTGAGGAGTGCAAAAGTAATCTTTTCTCTATTAGAAAAGTTATGGACAGAAAAATACCCTTCTAGTAGATTCAACCACTTGTCTACAACATCTGCGTCTATATGACCTTCAAATATAGGAATATCAAAGTTTATTTTTACCTTGAAGGGGGCGACGCATCCACTTGAAGAAGATGCGTCGCCTGTGGGTAGCCACCAAAGGATTTGCACGAAACTATCCATCAGCTCGTTCCTTTGTTGCACGAGGGATTCCTCAATCAATAGTTTGAAAGGATCTCTTGTTCCATCATCTTTCTTTTATCCTGCCATGAGATTTCTCTTGGGTGTGCGAGAGCTTTTGTTGTCAAGAGAAACAATATTGAAACCCAACTCTTTGTACTTTGATCTCGTTGGGGACATGCATTAAGATGACAAGGAGAAGACCACTCTGATACCATTGATTCGGATTTTATGAGAAGAAATAAATTACTACAAATTATTAATAGGTGCTTAACACAAAATAACAGAGATACAGTAAAACTGGATTTCTATTCAATAAGGAAATAAACTGAAACTGTAAAATGCAGCGGAATAAGCTTACTGGAATGGTGGTGACTTATCTTTGAGAAGAGATGTGACGATTGCACTCATTCGAAAGAAGATGACTAAAATGAGGCTTTGAAGGAATTTTTACAATAAACAGGAATTCCATAAACCCTAGACATCCAAAAACCTAACCCTAGGAGATGAAGCGCCAAAAGTCATTTGGGCCCCGTCTGGGTAAGTTAGTACATCAACTTGCCGGGGTCGTAACATTTGCATACGATCTCCATTTTAGGCATATGATATCCCGTTAGAAAGGTATCATCGAGGAGATACATTTTGGGGGCTCAATCATGACTTCAACTATCATTGAGAAGCTTGATCCTGAAAAACCTTCATTTAGGCCCTCAAAATGGCCCTAGAAGTTAAAACTACTAAAAATAGTAAATTTCCAGAAAACTGGTTTGATCTAGTTGGAAAAGGTAGGTGGCCACCGATATCCAGCTGGATAAATCCTACCTCCTTTGGAAGAAATGGTATCCATTGCATTGATTTCCCCCATCATATGAGGAAATTTCTACTGAATATGGCCCCGGGTGAGCCACTTGCCTTGTTGCAGGAGCTGCCCTACTTTGACAACTCGATAAATATGGATCCTTTGCTGTCGAGTGCCCTTGATCTGTGTGTCCACAATGTAATCGTTGGATGCCTGTTGTATGAAGTCGAGGTTTTCTTCATTGGTGTCAGATGTTCTGCTACGTCTGAGGTGTCCAATAATGGTGGGAAATAATCGTGAAGGAGATCCACGTTGAACACTGGGTGAAGGCCAAGGAAAGGAGGAATGTTGAGCTCAAAAGAATTATCCCCCACGGCCTTAGTGATGGTGTATGACCCATAACAGAGTGGGAGAAGCTTCTGATGGGGTCCTGTAAGGCATTCTTTCTGCAATGGCAACCAAACTTTGTCGCCTACCTGAAACTTATATGGCACCTGATGTCGATCATGGCGCTGATTGTATTTTTCATTGGACTTCTTTAGGATATCCTAAACCTATTGGAGGATGTGCTAGATCTGATCAATGAACTGGGTGGCTTTGTCAGATTCAGTTGGAGCAGGAGATGAGTTGATCGAGGTGACAACAAGGGAAAGTGCAACATCTATGGGACCCAATGGTTTGAATCCCAACCCCACCTAAAATGGTCTGTGGCCGGTTGAGCTATGTAGGGATCGATTGTACCTGTGTTGGACATAGGGAAGGCTCTCATCCCATGTGTGAGGGTTCTTTAAATTATACATGCAAAGGATATGCACAATCATTTGATTTACGACCTTGGTTTGGCCATCTGTCTGGTGGTGGAAGGTTGTGGATTTGGTGAGCTTGGTATCCAGTAGTGACCAAAGGCTCGACCATAATGTGCTGATAAATTGACTGTCCCGTTATGAGACAATGGTTTGTGGGATTCCAAAATGTACCCAGACTCGTTCAACGAAGGGCTTGGTAGTGGCCTCTACTGTGATGTTCTTCTTGTAGGCAACCATAATCGCCATATTAGAAAAGCGATCAACAACCAAAAAACACAGTCGTTTTCCCGCTTGGTGGATAGGAGGCCCAACATGTAGTCCATTGAGATGGATTCCCATGGCCTATGGGGAGTAGGAGGATGGGTTTACAGGCCCTGTTTCTTAGTGGTCGGTTTGGCAATAGTTCATGAAGTGCATGACTTGATATACTTGCTGAACTCCTGTCGAATTTTCAACCAGTAGAAATGTTTCTATAGCATCGCCACATATTTTCGATGCCAAAGTGTCCTTCCACCCGATTTCAGTGGGCTTCCCAGAGAAGCTTCGCTCACTCACTTGATGGAACAAAAATATGGCCCAGAAGACACAAAAACCCATCCTGAAGATGGAAATTATCGACAACTGTGTTTGCACCCAACATTTGGTAGGTGGTGGCGATGTCCGGGTCTGTCTCATAGAGTTGGGGCCATCCAGAGGTCTCATGGTCGCAGGATTCTAGCACTGTGGTGAGTGTCGTGATTGGTGGTCTGTTGAGGCAATCAACGACACAATTGGTGATTCATGTTTTATACTTGATTTTGAGGTGGAGTTGCTGCAAGTATGTGGACCAATTTTGATGGAGATCATTCTACAATTTTCCTTGTGTCTGCATGAACTGCAATGGCTTATGAGCAGTGTGATTGACTGTCTCCTTCCAAAGAATGTAATGTCTCCATTGGTGAAGATCTTTCACAATGGAGTACATTTCTTTGTCCTAAGTAGGGTACTTATGAACAACATCTAATAGTGTCTCACTATAATAGGCCTCGGGGTGGCTGTGTTGAGTGAGAATGACTCCCACCACATAGTTTGAAGCATCTGTCTCAATCTCAAAGGGATGTTGCAGGTTTGGTAGTGAAAGTACTAAGGTTGAGCACAAGCGCTGATTAAAATTGTCAATTTTTTGTTGTTGGGACCACCCCCACACAAATTTCTCCTTACAACCACCCCTGTTTATTTGGCTGAGGGCCCATGCAATATGGGAGAATCACAACATGAACCTGTGGTAGAAATTGGAAAGGCCCAAGAAGCTCTGAATCTCAGTGAGTGTGGTTGGGGCTAGCCAGTCACGGATGACTTGAATCTTGCATGGATCCACATGTATGCCATGTTGATTAATTATGTAGCCCAAGTAATGGACCTTGTCCATGCCAAAGGAGCATTTTTCCAAGTTGGCATATATCTTGTGTTGACGCGGGGTGTGCAGAACCTACTGAATATGATGCAAATGTTTGGCCTAAGTCTTGCTGTAAATGAGAATTTCATCTAGATACACCACTACAAAAGTATTAGTGAATGGTCGTAGGATATCATCCATCATCCTCATGAAAGTGGCTGGAGTATTTTCCAGACCAAAGGGCATGACCAACCATTCAAAAAGGCCTTCCTTTGACTTGAAGGCARTTTTCCATACATCTGTCTATTCTATCAGGACCTGGTGGTAGCCAGACTTCAGGTCAATCTTACTGAAGTATTTGGCCCCCGTGAGTTGATCAAGGAGGTCATCGATTCAGGGAATCAAGTACTGGTTTCTGACTKTGATTTTATTTAGAAACCGGTAATCAATGTAGAGTCCCCAGGTTCCATATTTCTTTTGTACCGGCACAATTGGGCTCCCGCAAGGTGATGAGCTAGGATAGATGTGCCCCTTGTGGAGAAGTTCTTGGATCTGTCACTTGATATCCTCATTCTCTAACAGAGAGCAGTGATATTCTATCCCATTGGGAATTGGTGCATCGCAGGTCAGATCGATGGGCTGCTTGACCTGGTAGTGCAGAGGTACCCTGATAGGTGAGGATAAGATATTTGAGTATTCTTCCATGACTTTATCTACTTGTTTCTGCTGTGTGGAGAGGTCAACCAMAAATACCCTGGATGTGGCCGTGATATTTCRYTTATTCTGAGAGAGAATCATGAAGAAGAGAAACTTCCCCATCTGAGAGATGACCTTCCTGCATTTCTTAGCAGAGATCAAGGAAATAGCACTAGATGGGACTGCGTCGGGTATCCTGTACAATTTCTTGTTCAAAGTAATAATACCCATCTTGGTGCACAAGGTATGAAAGATATTTGTGAAATCTGGCACTACTTGTTGACGCAGGGCGCGCGCCACCCAGGCACGCCCGCTCTCACAGGATCTCCTTCTCCTCAGCCCAAAGAACTCCGAGGTTCTTCTATTTTCCTATCGGGAAATCTGCACCCACAACGATCTTTCCCCGAGGTCTCCCTTTTACCACTGAGAAATCAGCTGAATCTCACTATCTCGTGAGTTCGTGCCTCAAGGCCTCCAACTCTTCCTTTCAAATCTTGCGATACCCATTCTGGAGATATGGGTATAGCTCCTTTTCCTTATTAGCGCCCTCACCACATACAACCGTGGGCCAGGATTAATGTTAGCGCCTCTCACAACTCGCACCTTCGTGAGTTTGTGAGGCGAACTCTTGTGCCTCCTGTTGCGATCCTCCAAGACACGATGAGTCAACGCTGAGCTGACTCCTTCCTTGATGGGATTTTCTATTCAAAACCTCGCAACCTCGCTGGTTGAACCGTCGAGGTTTCAACCTCCTATTCCGCAAATCCCCGAGATGCGAGAATTCAATAGAATGCTGACTCTATCTCCAGCCAACACGTGTCCACCCGTCGACCACGTGGGTCCCACCTTATACTCTGCCACGCGTCCACACGAATCTCGGCGCTTTGCAACTCGTAAATCCTAATGCCAATACCTCGGGACTTCTCGCAGCAAGATCCCAAGGGCTTTGTGCCACCTGTATTCCACTCGCACTCCGCTATGGTCCACACTACTCTCTAGCTGTCAGGGTATCGCCTCTCGCAATATCGCGATCCCCGCGGCCAAACTCTCGAACCTTTTCTTGCGAGGTCCCGAGACATGATCCCATGTGTAGATCCAACAGTCCTACTGTGATCTAGATCCAACGGCTATCTTCTTCTCGCTACTCACGTCTTCGCGACTTGGGATACCCAATGTTTGGGTTTTCAACCTGCGAACTCCCGAGTTCACGAGATCACCGATCTCTGCCACCTGTCCTCCTCATATGGACGGCTCCTGTCCTCTCGCCACTTCGCCACTCACGACTTGGAGTACCCAATACTTGGGCTTTCAACCTGCAAAATCCTGAGTTCGTGAGATCACCGATCTCTGCCACCTGTCCTCCTCAGATGGACGACTCCTATCCTCTCTCCACTTCGCCACTCGCGACTTGGAGCACCCAATACTTGGGATTTCAACCTATGAACTCCCGAGTTCACGAGATCACCGATCTATTCCACCTGTCCTCCTCAGATGGACGGCTCCTGTCCTCTCTCCACTTCACCACTCACAACTTGGAGCACCCAATACTTGGGCTTTCAACCTGCAAACTCCCGAGTTCGCGAGATCACCGATCTCTGCCACCTTTCCTCCTCAGATGGATGGCTCCTGTCCTCTCGCCACTTCGCCACCCTGTGATGCTTCTCTCCGAATTCTGACAACAACTTCTTTACATCGAACCTTCGGTAGACTCCAGGCCTATTCCTCATGAGTTTTTCCACAACTTCATCCTTCAGGAAGAACCTCTTGCACGCACCCCTTGCGGAAAATCTTCAATCATGTCTAAGTGTTGAAGTTCTCTTGACTCTGCGCACTCCTGCARCAATAGTCTTCAATACTTTGCTCAGTTTCAAGACTGAGATTCACCTTAGCCTGCGCACTCCTTGCACGGCTCTAGCAACTCACTCTCACTCCTGAGTGTATGAGAACAAGAGTTAACTCTCTGAGCCTTCTGTCAACGCACTCCTTGCGGACGACTTCAACTGCTCTCCTTGTARGAATCCTTGCTCAAAAGRGAAAACAATTGTAACTCACCTCACTTCCTCTCAAATTTCAATCTCGACACACGAAATCATACACACAACATAATAGCAAATGCATAAYAGGAAGAAATTCTCATAAGTAGAGCATTCAACACACATACATAGAGAATAACAAAACAACCATGAATCTGAATCAACTTCTTCTATTAATTCAAGATTTGTACATGGGAGTTTTCTACAAATATCTGCTATTCTCCTATGCTCTAAACTCTCCTTTTTCCTGTTGTTCCCTGTTACAATGATACAATGAGGGTGTCTATATCCCGTTTCCCTCCTTCTTCTAGAACTGTCTAATCTAAAAATTCAATTCTACCTACTTACATTTACTAATTATAAATGCCTCTGTCTATATCAGACGAGAGCGTATGGCTCGAGGTCTGATTACATTTTACCAAGGCGTCTAAATTAAATGATCTCATTTATATTTAGTGCGTCAACTTCAAGGGAAAATTTAAAATTTCAAAAACTTGCGTTGGATGTCTTCCAGCTGTCTTCTACTTCCACGTTGGTTTTTCTTGTTGTGAGGGATGCTCCTGCATCACTTGTTCTCTTTCTTGGCGCAGTGTGGTCCATTTGTTAGACAAGTCATCATAACTTCCGCCGAGGTAGTATTGTTCCTTAATAGCATCCTTGAAGGATTCCCAGGTAGCCGTGACTGCAAATAATGAGGGTTCCTCTGTTTCCTTTTGCTCACTGTTGTCCCTTGACCAAGTTTTGGGAGATCCTTGGTCAAGTTTGACCTATTTTGGGACTTCGATAGCCTATCGAAGATGAAGCAGATATTGCAGGATCTCGACCCCTTTTTGGTTTTTTTTTTGGGATTTGGTAATTTGTAATGGGAATGGGATGTCGGCCCATGGGTTTGCACATGTTTAGGCCTATTTTGTATGTGTAAATAGAGGGCTAGGCAATGTAAGAAGTAGTGTGCAAGAGTGTGTTCAAGTTGGCTAAGTGTTAAGAGTTGGATCTCTGTGATCAATAA
>JASDQU010735887.1:326759-337876 GCA_032191745.1 Picea mariana | reverse complement strand
GACTCTCTCTTGCCTCTCTTAAAGGAAGCTGGAGTATTGTGGCTCTGAGACCTTCTTTCCTAATCTGCGATAATTTTCCTTTTTTTCGTGTCCTATCACCTTTTGTATATCATTAATTTCGACTCTGCTTAAGTTGGGTCTCATATTTTTATATCAGATATCATTGTGTATAAATTAACACTGTAAATTTTAGCTTTATTTTATGAAGTGGAATGTGTGGTCTTTATAGCAGTAGGAATTTGTAAATATAAAGTTCCTTCTGTTCATATTTTTTTAAAATCCCAACAAGTACCAAAACAAGATGCTCTTCTCCTTTTCTCTGTGACATAATTAAATTAAAAATGGTATTTTATTTCTATTGAAATTTTAATGATTGCTCAAACACATGTAGTTTCTTTTAAATTTAGCATGAACTTGAACCATAAACGATGTAGCAACACAATAGCTACAGTAAACAAGATCACAAGAAGAATAACCATGCACAAGACACAAGAAGTTATCTTGGGAAAACCCTTCTCAACCAAGGGAAAACCCAACAACCCTTTACTATATTTCCAATAGAAGAACCTTCACACCATAAACCCTAGCCCACATAAGAGGGTGCTCTATGACCAAGAAAGATAGCGCATAAGAAGAAGTGCACACTAAATTTTTGATCTCCACAATGTGTTATGAGAGAATGAGATATGATCCACAATGGGGATGCATCTCTCTTATAAATACATGACCTAACTCATCAAATAGATGTGTGTATTGGCACAATATGGCCGACTTGTATAAATCAATAATATAATTAATATTTTACACAATATTAATTATCTTTACCCAGTAGAGCCAACTTTTACCCTTTACAATACAAATTAGGGTTTCACAATAATATTTCTCTTTGACAATATAAAAAGGGATATCCCACACATCATCTAGTGCTCTGCCACTAGGTACAAGTCCACATGTGATCAACCACAAGGGAAGTCACCTTCAATAGATCAACTCAACTAAATACATAGGAGTATGAACTAGAGATCCATCTCAAGTCAACTCAACTATTTCCATAGGAGTACGATAAGAGACCATATCAAGTCATCTCAACTCAGTCCAAAGGAGCATGACAAGAGACCAACATGCATCATCTCAACTCCGTCTAGAGGAGTATGACTCACCTATCACATAGGCATTCTCACAGATCATCTGAGCATGAAAAGAGACCAACACATGTCATCTCAAATCAGTCTAGAGGAGTATGACTCACCTATCACATAGGCATTCTCACAGATCATTTCAACTCATTCAAGAGATGAATGATCTGGAGAATGTCTCATAAAGATGCAATCATCATAGTCTGAAGCATCTGTCTTGATCTCAAAGGGCTACTGCAAGTTTGGTAGTGAAAGTACTGGGGTTGAGCGCAAACCCAGCTTCAAATCGTCGAATGCTTGTTTTTGGACTGGACCCATGCAAATTTCTCCTTACCACCACCCCTAGTTATTTGGCTGAGGGCCCATGCAATATGGGAGAATCCCAACATGAAGCTGCGATAGAAATTGGCAAGGCCCAAGAAGCTCTGAAGCTCAGTGACTGTGGTTGGGGCTGGCCAGTCACAGATGACTTGGATCTTGGCTGGATCCACATGTATGCCATGCCGATCAATTATGTATCCTAGGTAATAGACCCTGTACATGCCGAAGAAGAATTTTTCGAAGTTAGCATATAGCTTGTGCTGCCTCAGGGTGTGCAGAACCTGTTGAATATGCTGCAAGTGTTTGGCCCAAGTATGACTGTAAATGAGAATGTCATCTAGGTAAACCACTACAAATGTATTGGTGAATGGTCACAGGATATCCTCTATCATCCTCATGAAAGTGGCTGGAGCATTTGTTAGACCAAAGGGCATGACCAACCATTCAAAAAGGCCTTCCATTTACTTGAAGGTGGATTTACATACATCTATGTTTTCTATTGAGACCTGGTGGTAGCCAGACTTTAGGTCAATATTACTGAAGTATTTGGCTCCCATGAGTTGATCAAGGAGGTCGTCGATTCGGGGAATTGGGTACCGATTTCTTCCTGTGATTTTATTCAGAGCCCAGTAATCAATGTAGAGTCACCAAGTTCCATCTTTCTTCTGTACCAGCACGATTAGGCTCCCGGAAGGTGATGAGATGGGACGAATGAGCCCCTTGTGGAGAAGTTCTTGGATCTATTTCTTGATATTCTCATTCTCTAATAGAGAGAAGCAATAGACTGGACCATTGGGAAGTGGTGCACTGGGGGTCAGATTGATGGGGTGCTTGACCTGGTAGTGTAGAGGTACCCTGATAGGTAAGGATAAGATATCTAAGTATTCTTCCATGACCTTATCTACTTGCTTCTACTGTGTGGAGAGTTCTTCTACAGAGAGATTGGATGTGGCTGTGATCTTTCACTTATTCTGAGAGTGAATCATGAAGAAGACAAAATTCCCCGTCTGAGAGATGAACTTCCTGCATTTCTTAACAGAGATCAAGGAAATAGCACTAGGTGGGACTGCCTCAGGTATCCTTTACAATTTCCCATTCAAAGTAATAATAACACTACGAGAAATAGACTCATATAAAACATGATGTTTCCATAAATAAGGTTGGCCCAAAAGAACATCACAAACTTTGAGAGGAGAAACATCACACAATACCTCATCTTTAAATGGCTTGATGCTGTACGATAGTCGGCACTGTTGGTTGAAGCAGAGATTGATTCCTTAAAGGTGCCATCCAATGGTGTAGTGTTGTGGGTGTGGCATTATCACCAGGCATTCTCCTTCTTCTGGCTCATCTAGTTCACTAGGCTGGAGCTTGGTGGTAGCATTGGTGGCATTGGGTTCTGCATCAATGATCCGTCTTCCCCTTTCTAGTTCTAGCTCAGAGTCTAAACCCACATCTGATTCAAAGGCTTTCACTACAACCACCAATAATTTCTTTGAGCGACAATCAACAGTGTTATGCCAAGGGCTCTTATGGAAGTCACACCACTTCTCGGTATCTTTATTTTTATTTCAAATGTCTTTCTTTGCTTGCAGCTTGGACTGGTTGTCCTGATACTATCCATATTTTCTCTCTCCTTTGTTCTGTGGGTTGGGGCCTCCCTTTCCTAAATTTTGTTGTGAGGGGTTCCTAGGCCCAAATTGTCGCACCTTCTATTTGTGCTTCTGCTCGATTTTGATGACATATCAGTAGGCCGCACCCAAGGATGAGATGTCCAAAAATTCCATTTTGGTTTGGATGTATCTATGCAGAACGCCACAATACTTGAGCACTAGATGGCAAGGTATGAAAGATATTTGTGAAATCTGGCACTGCTTGGTCTCTTTCTTGCCGCAGTGTAGTCCATTTGGTATACAAGTCCTCATAACTTTTGATAGGGTAGTATTGTTCCTTAATAGCATCCCTGAAGGATTCCCAGGTGAGCATGACTGTAAATAATGCGGGTTCCTCTATTTCCTTTTTCTCGCAGAAAGTTTCCCACCAATATTTGACATGGGGAACAACTTTGAGGAGCACAAAAGTAATCTTTTCTCTATTCAAAAAGTTATGGACAGAAAAATACCCTTCTAGTAGATTCAACCACTTGTCTACATCATCTGCATCTATCTTACCTTCAAATATATGAATATCGAAGTTTATTTGTACCTTGAAAGGGGCAACGCCTCCGCTCGAAGAAGATGTGTTGCTTGTTGGTAGCCCCCGAACGATTTGCACGAAACTACCCATCATCTTGTTCCTTTGTTGCATGAGGGATTCCTCAATCAATAGTTTGAAAGGATCTCCTGTCCCATCATCTTTATTTTCTCCTTCCATGAGAGGTCACTTGGGCGTGTAAGAGATTTTGTCCTTAAGAGAAACAAGATCAAGACCCAACTCTTTGTACTCCGACCTCGTTGGGGACATGCAATAAGATGACAAGGAGCATACCRCTCTGATACCGCTGATCTGGATTTTATGAGMATAACAAAATGACTATAGATTATTAACAGGTGCTTAACACAAAATAACAGAGATACAGTAAAAATGGATTTCTATTCAATAAGGAAATAAGATGAAACTGTAAAATGCAGCGGAAACAAGCTTGCTGGAATGGTGGCGACTTATCTCTGAGTAGAGATGTGAGAGCTGCACTCATTTGAAAGAAGATGATTAAAATGAGGCTATGAAGGAATTTTTATAATAAACAGGAATTCCATTAACCCTAGACATCCAAAAACCTAACCCTAGTAGATGAAGCACCAAAAGTCATGTGGGCACTGTCTGGGTAAGTTAGTACATCAACTTCCTGGGGTTGTAACGTTTGCATACGATCTCTGTTTCAGGTGTATGATAGCCCATTATAAAGGTATCATTGAGGATATACATTTTTGGGGCTCAATCATGCCTTCAACTATCATTGAGAATTTCGATCCCGAAAAACCTTCATTTAGGCCCTCAAAATGGCCCCAGAAGTTAAAACTGCTAAAAATAGTAAATTGCCAGAAAACTGTTTTGAGCCAATTGGAAAAGGTAGGTGGCCACCAATATCCAGTTGGATCAATCCTCCCTGTTTTGAAAGAAATGGTATCCATTGTGTTGATTTCCCCCATCATATGAGGAAATTTCTGCTGAATTTTGCCCCGGGTGAGCCACCTGCCTTGCTACAGGAGCTGCCCTGCTTTGACGACTCGATAAAGCCAGATGCTTTGCTGTCGAGTGCCCTTGATCCGTGTGTCCACAATCTGATCATTGGATGCCTGTTTTATGAAGTCAAGGTTGTTCTCTCTTGGTGTCATATGTTTTTCTATGTCTAAGGTGTCCAATAATGGTGGGAAATAAGGGCAAAGGAGATCCATGTTGAACACTGGGTGCATGCCAAGGAAAGGAGGAATGTTGAGCTCAAAAGAATTATCCCCCACGGCCTTGGTGATGGTGTATGACCCATAACGGAGTGGGAGAAGCTTCTAATGGGGTCCTGTAAGGCATTCTTTCTGCAAGTGCAACCAAACTTTGTCATCCACTTGAAAGTTATGTGGCACCCAATGTTGATCATGGCACTGCTTGTACTTTTCATTGGAATTCTGTAGGATATCTTGAACCTATTGGAGGATGCACTGGATCCTCTCAATGAATCATGTGGCTTTTTCAGATTCAGTTAGACTAGGAGATGATTTGGTCAAGGTGACCGCAAGGGGAAGTGCAACATCTATGGGACCCAATGGTTCGAATCCCAACCCCACTTGAAAGGGGATGTGGACGATTGAGCTATGCAGGGATCGATTGTACCTATGTTGGACATAGGGAAGGCTCTCATACCATGTGCAAGGTTTCTTTGAATTATACATGCGAAGGATATGCACAATCATTTGACTTACGACCTTGGTTTGGCCATCTGTTTGGTGGTGGAAGGTCGTGGATTTGGTGATCTTGGGGTCTAGCAGTGACCAGAGGCTTGACAAGAATTTGCTGAGAAATCGACTGTCCTAATATGAGACAATGGTTTGTGGGATTCCAAAATGTACCCAAACTCGTTCAACGAAGGGCTTGACAGTGGCCTTTGTTGTGATGTTCTTCTTGCAGGAAACCAAAATCACCATATTAAAAAAGCGATCATCAACCACAAAATAGAGTCATTTCCTCGCTTAGTGGGTGGGAGGCCCGACATGTAGTCCATTGAKATGGATTCTCATGGCCTGTCAGGAATAGGAAGAGGGGTTTACAGGCCCTGTTTCTTACCGGTCGATTTGGAAGTAGCGCATGAAGTGCAAGACTTGATATACTTGCTAACCTCCTGTCGAAGTTTCGACCAGTAGAAATGTTTCTGTAGCATCGCTACTGTCTTTTCGAYGCCAAAGTGTCCTTCCACCCGACTGTAGTGGGATTACCAGACCATATTCACTCGATCACTTGATGGAACACAAATATGGCCCAGACGACACAAAAACCCATCCTGAAGATGGAAATTATTGACAACTGCGTTTGCACCCAACATTTGGTAGGTGGTGGTGAAGTCCGGGTCTGTCTCATAGAGTTGGGGCCATACAGAGGTCTCATGGTCACAGGAGTCTAGCACCATGGTGAGTGTCGCGATTGGCGGTCTGCTGAGGCAATCAACAATGCAATTGGTGATTCATGTTTTATACTTTATGTTGAGGTGGAATTTCTGCAAGAATGTGGACCAATTTTGATGGCGATCATTCTGCAATTTTCCTTGTGTCTGCATGAACTGCAATGGCTTATGATTAGTGTGAATGACTGTCTCCTTCCCAAGAATGTAATGTCTCCACTGGAGACAGGATTTCACAGTGGAGTACATTTCTTTGTCATAAGTAGGGTGCTTACAGACAACATCTGATAGTGACTCACTATGATGGGCCTCGAGGTGGCCGTGCTGAGTGAGAATGACGTCCATCGCATAGTCTGAAGCATATATCTCGATCTCAAAGGGCTGCTGTAGGTTTGGTAGTGAAAGTACTAAGGCTGAGCACAAGTGCACCTTCAAATCATCGAATTCTTATTGTTGGGACTGGCCCCACACAAATTTATCCTTACCACCACCCCTAGTTATTTGGCTGAGGGCCCATGCAATATGGGAGAATCCTAACACGAACATGTGGTAGAAATTGGCAAGGCCCAAGAAGCTCTGAAGATCAGCGAGTGTGGTTGGGGATGGCTAGACATAGATGAATTGGATCTTGGATGGATCCACATGTATGCCATGCTGATCAATTATGTAGCCCAGGTAATGGACCCTGTCCATGCCGAAGGAGCATTTTTCCAAGTTGGCATATATCTTGTGTTGATGTAGGGTGTGCAGAACCTGTTGAATATGCTACAAATGTTTGGCCCAAGTCTTGCTATAAATGAGAATTTCATCCAGATACACCACTACAAAAGTATTGGTGAATGGTTGCAGGATATCACCCATCATCCTCATGAAAGCGGCTGGATTATTTGTCAGACCAAAGGGAATGAACAACCAATCAAAAAGGCCTTCCTTTGAATTGAAGGTAGTTTTCCATACATCTGTCTGTTCTATCAGGACCTGGTGGTAGCTAGACTTCAGGTCAATCTTACTGTAGTATTTTGCCCTCGTGAGTTGATCAAGGAGGTCATCGATTCGGGGAATTGGGTACCATTTTTTGATTGCTATTTTATTCAGAGCCCGGTTATCAATGCAGAGTTGCCAGGTTCCATCTTTCTTCTGTACCAACATGATTGGGCTCCCGCAAGGTGATGAGCTGGGAAAAATGTGCCCCTTGTGGAGCAGTTCTTGGATCTGTCACTTGATATCCTCATTCTCTAACAGAGAGTGGCGGTAGACTTACCCATTGGGAAACTGTGTGTCGAGGGTCAGATCGATGGGGTGCTTGACCCGACAATGCAGAGGTACCCCGGTAGGTGAGGAGACGATATCTACGTATTCTTCCATGCCTTATCTACTTGTTTCTGCTGTGTGGAGAGGTCGGCCACAAAGACCCTGGATGTGGCTGTGATCTTTCACTTATTCTGAGAGAGAATCCTGAAGAAGACAAAATTCCCCATCTGAGAGATGACCTTCCTGCATTTCTTAGAAGAGATCAAGGAAATAACACTAGGTGGGACTACGTCGTGTATCATGTACAATTTCCTGTTCAAAGTAATAATAACACTATGAGGACTAGAATCATATACAACATGATGTTTCCATAAATAAGGTTGGCCCAAAATAACATCACAAACTTCAAGAGGAGCAATATCACACAATACCTCTTCTTTGAAGGGCTTGATTTCATATGACAATCGACATTGTTGGCTGACACAGAGATCGTTTCCTTGGCAGAGCCTTCCAATGGTGTAGGGTTGTGGGTGCAACAACGTCAGCAAGGCCAACCGATTGACAACCTCTTCTGAGATGAGGTTCTTCTGGATACCGCTATCAACGATGAAGTGCAGTGGGGTGCCTTTTACCCACATCTGTGAATGGAAGAGGAGTTCTCCTTCTTCTGGCTCATCTGGTTCACCAGGCTAGAGCTTGGTGGTAGCAAGAGTGGCACTGGGTTCTACATCAATGATTCGTCTTCCCCTTTTTGGTTCTGTCTTAGAGTCTGAACCTACATTTGATTAAGATGATTTCACTTCGGCCACTAGTGACTGCTTTGAGTGGTAGTCAACAGTGTTATGCCAAGAGCTCTTATGGAAGTTGAACCACTTCCCGGTATCTTGATTTGTCTTTCTGGTGTCCTTCTTTGCTTGCGGCTTGAACTGGTTGTCCTGATATTGTCCATATTTTCTCTGTCCTTTCTTCTATGGGTTGGGGCTACTCTTTTGTGGCTTTTTTTGTGAGGGGTTTCTATGCCCAAATTGCCGCGCCTTCTGTTTGATATTCTGCTCGATTTTGATGGCATATTGGTAGGACGTTCCCAAGGATGAGATGTCCATAAATTCCATTTCGGTCTGGATGTATCTATACAGAGCGTTGCGATACTTGAGCACTGGATGTCACTCCGAATCTTTGATACCCAGCTTGGTGCACAAGGTATGAAAGATATTTGTGAAATCTGGCACTGCCTGGTCTCTTTCTTGCCGCAGTGTGGTCCATTTGGTATACAAGTCATCATAACTTCCAACACTATAGTATTGTTCCTTAATAACATCCCTGAAGGATTCCCAGGTGGTCGTGATTGTAAATAATGAGGGTTCCTCTATTTCCTTTTTCTCACTATTGGCCCTTGACCAAGTTTTGGGAGATCCTTGGTCAAGTTTGACCTATTTTGGGACTTCGACAACGTATTAAAGATAGAGCATAAGACAAAGCAGAGATCACAAGATCTCGACTGCATTTTGGTTTCTTTTTTGGGATTTGTTAATATGTAACGGGAATGGGATGTCGGCCCATGGGTTTACCCATGTTTAGTCCTATTTTGTATGTATAAATAGAAGGCTAGGAAATGTAAGAAGTAGTGTACAAGAGTGTGTTCAATTTGGCTAAGTGCTAAGAGTTGGATTTGTATGATCAAGAATTGTAAAGCTTCGTGCATACTATGTGAGAATTGCAGAGCTAAGTGAAAGTCATTGTAAGAGAATGCGAAGGTTTTGTGCTAGACCTAACTCGAGGAAGGAAGATTTGGTGAGGTGCGCGCAGATCTCCTGTCCTATGTAGAGTAGGGTTTTTGTGGCTCTGTGCATGTAGATGACTGATTGAAGATAATAAAGAAGAAGAGTTGGTGGATGTATCCCCAGGGTGGGGGTGAACCATTTAAATACTGTGTTATTCTACTCTGTGTGATGTTCTGATGTATTTATGTGTTATTTTCTAAGTGCTTGATAGAGATATATAGATATATCTATTTATGCTTTGTGCTTATGATGAATTTGGATGTTATATCTAATATAGGTGAATGTTCTTAGTGCTTGAATATGCTAGATCTAATCCATTTCGTTATGATAAATGCTTAAATACATTAGATCAGGTGAATATTGTTATGCTCTGTTTTACCTGTGAGGCAGACATTGGTTAAATAATAACGGACTGACGATGCTAAGTGCTCTATTAAGTGTCATAATAACATATCTATGTCCCAGCTAAGGATGCAACAACCTGAGTCCTGTAACCACCCCTGCCTCTACCTTGGGTGAGACTTCATCTACTTCGTAGGTGTTGTCGAAAGGGCCGGTAGTTAGGGTTTTGTTGGTGTGCTATTGTAGCGTTGAACCCTAGGTCTTCCCCTGTGCCAACAAACGGTTCTGTTGTTGGGACCTGCAATTGTGATTGCTGGAAACTGAGGAAGAAGAATCTTTGTGCAAAGATACGACCTGAAATAGTGAAAGCTTTGTGCGTAGATATGTTGCTCTAGTGCGCAGTACTCTACTAATTTGAAAAGCTATGTGCTAAGGAAAATAAGTCCGATCTGAAGAAAAGAGGTAAGATTTGAAAGATTCGTGCTCTGAGAAAGGTAAAAGTGAGAAGTTTTGACTAAAAGAGGTAAGATATGAAAGCTTTGTGATCTGATAAAGATAAGAATATTGAAAAGTTCTAGATCTGAAAGCTTTGTGCTCTGCAGAAGTAAGATAAGTGGAAATTTTTGTTTCTAACGCATGTTTCCAGGTATGTTTGATAGATTCTATCCTAGCTTGAAAACTAGGGTATTAATAGATGAAAGAAGATTTTATGAGTAGATTTGATAAGAATAGTGAAAAATATGTTATACCTATGCATAGAAAGAATGTTTGGACTAATAAGTGTACACAAGACCCTAGAAATAAATGTTTGCAAGTTAGCTACCATGATCCTAGCATGTAGTGCAGGAAAGGATGAGGATCATTTAAAAGAAAGAGAGGATTAACCCTCTGTTACAGTTGCAGAAAATTGGGACATCTTGCTAAGGAATTCCCTGGGAGAAGACCTAGTTGTCTTTGTTGTAAAGCTATGGACCATGAAGTATTGGATTGTCCTAGAATGATTGCTAAGCTTGAAAGAATGAATATGAACCAAGAAAACCCTAAGGTGAATCTAGAATCTAAGACTATGACAGACTCCCAGAAAGAATCAGAGAAAGTACTGCTACAAATGAAAGAAACCCTGATCGACCACAGACATGTCATATTATCAGAGATCTTCAAAGAAAAGGAATTCCTTGAAGCAAGAATATGAGACTTTGACATTGACTGTGTCCTAGATGAGGAAACACAGGTGAATATCATGACAAAGAGAACTTGGGAAGCTATAGGGAGGCCTGCTATGATTCCTTCATTAGGAGGAATAGGTCTATTCAAAGGAAAGTTGATAAACTTATGTGGAAAGCTCACCCAAATACCTATGAATGCCAATAGAACTTTGACAGAGGAAGATTTTGAGATTATTAGATTTATTGACCCGATCCACATGATTTTTACCCTGGAAAATCCATGGATCACACTCTAGCACAGAAGATCAAAGACACTTATGGCGATGTCGAGAAGGTCATGCGAGGCTACATGGTAGCTTCTATCCATAGTGGTGCAGTGCGTCTCACTTGTCAATTGATTGCAGGGAAGTTAGTATGAAATAACCAACCCACCCAAGTCACCATTTTTGTAGTCGACCTTGCAGGGAAGTGTGCAAAAGGCCTTCAGATGACCTGGGTGAAGTACCTGGTGAAC
>JASDQU010735887.1:303225-316631 GCA_032191745.1 Picea mariana | reverse complement strand
ATTATGAGCCTTATGCCTATAGCATCCAATGACATGCAGAAGCTAAATCAACCATAGAAAAATCCCCAAAACTAGCCTAAACAATGCACCCTAGTTAGTGGAATTAGTGGCTAAAAAAAGGAGGAAAGTTAGGGGCTAGTTAGTGAGATATTAGCACCTAGGGTTAGTGATTTTCTGCAGCCTAATAGCTGTAGAAAACAAGTTAGTACAACAATGAGAAATTATGGAAGAAAAGGGATGCCCTAAGGGAGAAAAAACCCCCAAGGCACCAATATCAGTATCCAAAAGAGAAATCTTGTAAAGGTTGAAATTTCATGTTTGTCAAGGAAAATGTTTTGTATCTCCAACGAAAATTAAAATATGATTAGTGCCATACTATTGGGTTTATGGGGTCAATGAAATCGATGGTTTGGCTAAGCACTTGGGGGTGTACGCCCTTGTAGTTCCCAAGTGTAGCTAAGTCAATCTAGGAAATGCCAAGAGGGTGTATGCCCTTGTACTTCTCTTGGCACAACCTTGAAAAATATATTTGACCTTGAGAAGAAAAACTTGGATTGAGATGTTTGATCCAAAAAACCCTAAGGGTGTAATCCATTTTACTTCTTAGGGTTTGCAAAACAAACCAAGGCGACCTTGGAGGGTGTACTCTCTTGTAGTTCTCCAAAGACAACTTGTAAAAAATGACCTTTCTTAAGCAAGAGAACAAACCTTGGGGAGGGTCTATGCCCTTATACTCCTCCAAGGGTTCTAAACAACAATAATTATGGAAGAAAGAAAGACAAAAGACAATAAATGCAAATTTTCCCTTACCAATTCCCAAAAAAAATCTAGATCAAACCCTAATCTTCCAAGTTAAGTCCATCCACATGCATAAGAAAGAGTCTCCAAGCATAGTGCATCACTTTTCACCATCAATAGTAAATATAAACCATAACAATTTCAAAACAGAGATGAATTGCTCCAAGAATAGTGAAAATTGCAGCTAAGTATCCTTCTCCACAAGGGAGAGCTATGATAAAAATGAGATCTTATGATCTCTATTTATACAAAATGTAGCTAACATAGTTTGTCCACATACTTTAGGGTAAACCACAAGATTAGGGGTTAACAACCCTAATATTTCCCCTTTTACAAAATAATATTAAACAATTCCTTTAAAATTTCACTATTGCACAAATAAAACCCTAATTTAGAATGGCGTCACCCCTTTAGGGGACGTTTCGACATTAGGAGCAAGTCATTGGTGTAGGAGGAGGGTGTCTAGGATTTTCAAAGCCACATGTCAAGCATCCAAATATCTTCCTTCAAGGTCAAGTCCTCAAACCCCTCAAAACGTTCAAGTCCCAAAGCATATCATCTCACCACCATGCCCTAGCCCCCAACACATGATGTCATGCTAAAAAAGAGGACGTTTTTCGCCTCCTAGGAAAATCGTTTGGAAAGTGAAGGTTGGTTCATGTCATCCAAGTCATCATCAAGGCATTTAAAGTCTTATCTTTCTCATCTGGTATGCGGGCCCCTAACATCTTACATGTGGGCTTGTAGCCCCATGGAAGCCCAAGCTAGGCTTTTTCTCCCAAAAATGTCCACCAACTAGGTCCTGCAAAGACAAATGAGCAAGACCTCCAAGGATCTCAAGTCATAACATCATGATAAGTGAATCTAATCAATAAATAGGCCATCTAATCATGTGCATCAAAGATCACTAATCAAACAATTAACAACTCAAAGATACTATGCGAGTTGTCAAGCTTGAATATGGGAGGGTTGACGAGGTGTCCTATTGGGTATATCTTTCCCTAGGTCAAGGAGAGTTTCCAAGAGATCCCTCTCTAAGCCATGTAAAGTGGATGAAGTGGTTGGAGTCAATTCTCAATGGGCACAGGGCTCATGCCATATAAGGGGTTGTAGTGTCTCATTCATGGGTACTTTTGTAGAGGGTGTGTGGTACCTTCATCCACAATGCACTTTTTCCAAGCCCGTCAATTGCCTTTTATATTTATTTCTTTATTTTCTTTCAATATAGCATAAGGATAGGTTGAAGGTCACTTCCCTGGCGTGGTGACCAAATGATGGAAATGTCACCCACAAAGACCTAATGGAAATGAGAAAGTTGGGTCCTGATGAGACCCTCATTCTCTCATCCATGCAACTGAGGGTCATTACCCTGGTTTGGTGACCAGATGATGGTAATGTCATACCACTAGATATTCATTTACGTGATAGGTCATCTCGTGATGAGACCTCCTATCCTTCAACCAACCTTTTAAGCATTCTTTATTATATTGTGGGTCCCATTTACTTAGAGATAAGTGTTTTATTTCTTTCTTGGGTGATCCATGGAAGAATAATCTGGAAGGTTTAAAGAATTCTTTTATCTTTTACCCAACACCAACCCCTCTGGGCCTTTATCCCCTTCTTCCCATAGAATGAGGGACAACCCCTTCCTAGGTTAATAAACCCTAAAATCCCAAGAGATAAGGAAATGGAGGGGAATAATGATGGAAAGTGGTAAGTATGTTCAGGAACGATACAATGGCTCATTAAGGGAATTCTTAGTAGAAAACCCATTCCCAAATAATACCACTTACTGGGGAACAATTTCAACCACCAAGGTGAAGCAGGGGAAAAGGCATAATGTCCAACATATATCATGAAGTATAGAGAAATATAAGATACAACATAATCAAATGGATTGAATATTGAAATGATGCTCACAATAATACTGACGTGTACCTCATGGAGCAAGGCCCACTGCCTTCCGGGAGCCAACTGATGTGGTGGATGCCACCTGCAATCCTGTGACCATCTCTCATGGTGGGTGGGTTTTCCATTTGTGCAAAAGGGTATTTTTGGTCATGTAGTCTCTTGACACTCCATATCTGCAACTTGAGGGCCTCGAGACATGATCTCCTTAGTTATCCACAAAATGAGGATAACACACCCTATTGTTCTGTGTTATTATAGTTAAAATCAATGCAATTACTTGAGTGTTCTAAATCAGTTTTCATTGTATCATCACTCAAATCAATTTACACCATATTGTATTTCATAATATAATTAAATGTTTTATTTTTCCAATAGCCACTCAAGTCATTCAAGACTTTACAGAGCCATTTGAAGTATGATGTCTTTTAACATACTTGTAGATGAAGCAAAAGGATTCATCAACACCTCAATTCGTGCTTAGTGGTTTGTACCCATGAAAAAAAAATTGAGCAAATTGTTGGAACTCAATAGAACTTTGATTTCTAGAATGGGTAGAATGGAAGAAAAAATGATAATATAATAACTAATGATAAATTTACTCATTATTTTTAATTAAAATTTTCTATTATGATATGTGAATTTGTTAAACCATTAAGTAGCTTTATAGATGAATATCACAATTATAAATTAAGCTACTTTTATTATTCCTCTCTTTTGGAACTTGATATTTGGAGACTTTATTTTGCATTATCATTTATGAAATCAATGCAACTATTTGACTCCTCGAAATTATTTTTCACTATATCATCATTAAAATTAATGCACCTTATTTTTTTGTGTTGTATTATTAAATGTTTTATTATTCTAATAGCCACTCAAGTCATTGGGGACTTTAAAAACTCATTTGAAGGATCACATACTTGCAGAGTAAGAAAAAGGGCTTCATCAACATCTTAAGCTATGCCTCGTGGTTTGTAACCATGACAAACTCATCCAAGGGAATCACTGCAACTCAAAGGACCATTGATTTCTAGAATCACTGGTAATGGAAGAAACTAAATGAATACAATAAATAAAGATAAATTTGTTGATCCAAAAATTCCTTAGATGTTTATTAATCTTTAAAACATAATAACATCTACTTTATTTTTGAAATAAAAATGATCGTTTGACTGTTTGCAATTTGCATATGAATTAATTTATCTATCCAAATACACTTTAATGATAAACAACTTGTAAATAACTGAGTGGAAATAGAACAACAATATTAAAATCACATACACAACTTTGATAACGGAGTTCACCCAATTTGGGCTATGTCTTTGGGTCCGCTTCCAATAGATACCTCTTTATTAATGATCAAATGCTTTTGTTTTACAATGACCTTTCTCAACGTTGTTCAAACTTAGAAACAAAGTATGACATCGAATTCTTTCCAAATTTTCGATAAAAATAAGTATAAAGTTCATAAAGTTCTGTGTTGGAACCATGCGACATGCATAACTATGTAGATTCTAAGTCTAGTTACCCTTAGGCATGAACTTCAAGACACTGTACCACATCTATGTGTGTACTTGTCTTGGTCCACGTGCCATTAAATAACATAGGTCAACCAAACCATGGCCTGACCTTGGTGCTTACATAAGCATCGAATTAATAAAAAAGTTATTGGTTTGTTATAACAAACTATAACTTATGGTCTAGTGGTTAAAAATCTGGGTTATGGGGGAAGAGGTGACGGGTTGAAACCTGCAGACCTTCCCCAAATTATTAAATATAAAGAAATATAATAATAAATTTTGACCTATACATTATTGATGAAATGTTGTACAATTCTTAACTCTATTTCCAACTTTATGAATTTTCTATTTAAAAAGTAAGTTTTAGTTTAATCTTCTATTAAAAAATATGCTAAGTATTACATTTCATTGATTTTTTATCAACATATATGCAAATATTAGATTTGGTTAATGAATGAAAAAATTAATTAGAATAGTTACTTTTATGAAATGTTATTTTTTCATTAGTTTTATTGATAACATTATAATAGTTGTTCCTAATTAAATTTATAATTATTATATTTAAAAATATATATATTATTAAAAAATTATAATTAATTAATTTTTTAATTGAATTTAAATTATTAAATATGAAAACAAAATCATTAATAATAATAAAGTTTAATATGCACAATTGTTGTAAATGACTTTATGATATTTTGTTGTACCACAACTTTATGAATCTCTTCATAAGGAAATGTAAGTAGTAGATTTGGTTAGTCAAGAAAATAATTAATTTGTTAAGGTTAAAAGAATACTAAATTAAATTATTTTTTTATGAATATTTGAAAATATAAAAAATTTAATAAAACTCAATAAATAAAACAAACAAAAGTCCATGTGTAGATGTTATAGTAGATAGTCTCTATATTTGATGTAATGATTGTAACATGCAACCAACCACTTTATAAAAAAAATGTCAAATTAAGCAATACATTTACATTAGTTCCATTGAAAATCCAAAAATACAATTACTCAATCATCTTTTTCTTATGCCCCAAGGGTAAGTATAAAAGTAGACATGATGCAAGGAGTTTTTGAAGAGCGATTTGTGGTCTACAAAATTTATAGTTTATTAACAACTCATCGTCAGGAGACAAACTATGTATTGCATGCAGAACAACAAATATGGATGCCCTCATTTTCATAAATAACTCTTTGTCATTGGAGTGTTCTTAAAAGGAACAATTTTCACTAAATAGTGAGGACCTACAACTATAAATGAACCCTGCAATGCTCCCATGAATTTATGGATGACCATCGATATATGACATGTTTTTCCCAATAAAGTTTCCAAAAGCATAATCATTCATGCACATACTATACATGAAAATGTTATGTTTTTATTTACCAATATTCAAGTAATCAAGCCGACTATAAAGAGGACCACAAAATGACATAAGTGTCACAAATGTTTTGGGAAGAACGGGTACACGTGAAATGATAAACAACCCAAGACTTGCAACATCTATTTTAGTCTTGGAAATCATATAACTATTACCAAAAAAAGAGACTTTGGTTCCAACATCAAACACAGACATGGAATATGGCCAAACACCATACAAAACATGGTTGTAACAAGTTTGGTATTTACTTTGTAGATGCACAAGAAGAGGGAAGTCATCGCTACTTTCCAATAATTGAATATACTTTGGTTTGTACTTGGAAATTTTTGTTCTTAGCTCATACAAATTTTTGGATCTCCTAGTATAGATGTTTTGGGTAGTATTGATACCATACTTTGAATCACTAGAGATCTCTATTGACTCAACAAAAGGAGACAACTTGGTCAATTTAGGATGAAACTTAGTTGATTTGGCTTCCAAATTTTCAAAACAGGAGCATATAGAGGTGTTCATATATGTCTTTTCCATATCACCTATTGAATTCTTGACTGATGTGGGAGGTATTAGACCATCAAATTTGGGTAGTCAATCATTAATATAATGAGACACTGTGACACATCGAGTGTTATTATTCAACCCTTTACATTTTGAACAACCATATGCTACTAAGGTGTCAAAAAGGAGATCCAATTCACTGTGTAATATTGTTGACCCAGGCTCATTGCTAGAAGATGTGATGTTACAATTGGCATGGAAAAACACCTACCCATTTTCATCAAACATTTTCCTACGATATATTTCTCCTGATAAAAGTGATCTAAGTGGATAATAGTGGCCACCCACCTATTCCACTAGCTCAAACACCAATTTCCATTTTGGCAATTTTTCTACAATTTTCTGGGTCCTAAACTTCTAGGACCATTTTGAGTCCCTAAACAACGTTTTTTGGGTGTGGTATTGTCACACTATCAACATTATCCAAAGTGTGACGACAAAATGTGTATTCCTCAGATAGTTCTTTCCAACGAGCTATCATGCACCTAAAATGAAGATCATATGCAAAAGTTACGACCTCGGGAAGTTGATGTACCAACTTACCCCATCGGGGCCCACATGAATTTTGGCATTTCATCTCCTAGGGTTAGGTTTTTTTATGTTTAGGGTTTTTTCATTTATGTTTGATGTAAAAAAGACATTTATTTTTGGACTGGTGCAATATCTTGCACATTTGAACTCGATACTGAATCATGATCCTGGAAAATTCAATGAACAATTATTCAAATGCACGTGCATAAATGACATAAATTCAATTAGATAAGTTAATTATAAATAAATTATAGAATTACTTCAAATGGCGGGGGATAACATGATGAACTTGCAACGACATGGAATGAGTTGGAATCTGAAGAATTGGTCATTTGATATTATGACCTTTTTTTCCCTACATTTGAGCCAAAATCATCATCAATACATGAACAAATTATTCAAAGAAAGTTTTGGAAGCATAGAACAATCTAACTTCAAACAAAATTTTGAATGGTTTTTAAAAGTTATCGGTGCTCTTAATTAGTTAAAGATGCATCAATGTGTCTATGTATAAGAAGGTATCAGTGCGCTAAATTATGAAAAGCACTGAAGAGTCACCTCTTTTACTGCCTCCACAAATAAAGATATCTGCAAAATTAAATTGTGGAGGTTTTCATTTCTATTATGTCAATAAAATTGAAACCAATGCATTTGTACGTGGATAGCAAACCAGGGTGCTTAAAATTATGTACGGAACTGATTGTATAGTGAAAAAACAAAAACAAATTTTTAAATTTATACATTTCTGATGATGCTTTTATACATACAAAGTGCACCAATGCACTTTATTATGCAATGATGCTTTAAAGTGTATCATTGGTCTTTAAAGCGTATAGGTGCACTAAACTGTATAGTGCATGGAAAAGGTAAGTTACAAAAAAACAATGATCAAGTTTATCATCAATGCGTTGAAATATACAATGAAAAATGAGTGGGAATTTCATTTTTCAAAATTTTTGTGTTTATAAATGAAAACACTATTCATTATTTCATTCTTTTGGAAAAATTTAGATGGGATATTTGAAGAGCCAAATTTGGAAGGGATCACCGTAGGCCACATACAAATTTACAGAGGAGAAATTTTAGGTATGTGATTTCATTCTATTGATCATCTCAATGTTTCCCTATTTGATTCAAACTATTTCCAGTACATTCTCAAAAACAATAAAAGGGTTTCATAGTTACCTTCGGTATTGGAATCCATGGATTTATTGTTGTTTTTCTCAATTCCCCCAACCCATAGAACAAAGGAAAAAAAATAAAATAGACAGCCTCAGTACACCCAGTCTAAGACACAAATAAAAAAGAACAATGGAAAGACAAAGAAAGGCACCGGGAAGTGGTGCGAATTCCATAAGATCCCCTAGCATAACATTGTTGAATGTCGCTCAAAGCAGTCATTGGTGGCAGAGGTGAAAGCATCTGAATTAGATGTGGGTTCCAACTCAAAGTTAGAACCAGAAAAGGGGAGAGAGATTGTTGATGCGGAACCCAATTCCACTGTTGCTACCACCAAGATTCAACGTAATGAACCTGATGAGCCAAAGGAAGGCGAGCATCTCTTTCATTCACATATGTGGGTGAAGGGTACTCCATTGCACTTTATTGTTGATAAAAGTAGCCATAAGAACCTCACATTAGTAGAGGTCGTCAAGCGGTTGGCCCTGCTCACAACGCTGCACCCGTAACCATACACCATCAAATGGCTTCGCTGAGGAAGAGATCTCCGCGTCAGCCAACGATATCGCCTGTCTTACGACATCAAACCCTTCAATGATGAGGTATTGTGTGATGTCTCTCCCCTTGAATTTTGTGATGTTCTTTTAGGCTAACGTTATTTATGGAAACATCATGATGTATATGATTCTAGGCCTCGTAATGTTATTATTACTTTGGACTAAAAATTGTACAGGATACCCAGTAGTCCCACCTACTGCCATTTCCTTGATTTCTGCCAAGCAATGCAGGAAGGTCATCTCTCAGACTAGGAAGTTTGTCTTCTTTGTGATTCACTCTCAAAGTGAACGAAAGGTTGCAGCCATATCCATAGTCCCCACAATCGATCTCTCCATGCAATAGAAGCAAGTGGATAAGGTCATGGAATAGTACAAAAACATCTTCTCCTCACCCATTGGGGTAGCTCTACACTGTCAGGTCAAGCATTCAATTGATATGACCCTCGACGCACATCTACCCAATGGGCTAGCCTATTGTCGCTTTCTGTCAGAAAGCGAGGAGATCAAGCGTCAGATCCAAGAACTACTCCAAAAGGAGCACATCCGATCCAACTCATCACCATGTGGAATCCCAATCGTGCTTTTACAAAAGAAAGACAGGACTTGGTGACTCTGCATCAATTAACGGGCCCTAGATAAAATCACAGTTAGAAACCAGTACCCGATTCCTCGAATCAACGATCTCCTTGACCAGTTCAATGGGGCTAAATATCTTAGTAAGATTGATCTTAAGTCTGGCTACCATCAGGTTCCAATAGAGTAGACAGATGTATGGAAAAATGCCTTCAAATCCAAAGAAGGTCTTTTCGAATGGTTGGTCATGCCCTTTCATTTGATGAATGCCCCAACAACTTTCATGAGAATGATGGACGATATCTTGTGGAATTTCACCAATTATTTTGTGGTGGTGTATCTGGATGACATCCTCACCTACAACAAGAATTGGGTAGAACACTTGCAACATATTTAACAGGTTCTGCACACTCTGCAACAACACAAGCTATACACAAATTTGGAAAAATCATCCTTCGGCATGGATAGGGTCCAGTACCTAGGATACATTGTTGATGAGCATGGGGTGCATGTTGATCTCGTCAAGATCCAGGTCATTCGTGACTGGCCAAACCCAACCACACTCAGTGAGCTTCAGAGCTTTTTAGGCCTTTTCAATTTCTATCACAGTTTCATGTTGGGATTCTCCCATATTGCATGGACCCTCAGCAATGTAACCAAGGGTAGTGGTAAGGAAAATTTTGTGTGGGGTATGTCGTAATAACAATCATTCAATTATTTGAAGAAGCGCTTGTGCTCATCCCAAGTGATCTCATTACCCGACCTACAACAACCCTTTGAGATTGAGACAGTTGATTCAAACTATGATGTGGGTGCAGGTCTCACTCAACATGGACACCCCGTGACCTATCATAGTGAAACACTATCGAATGTTGTCTGTAAGTACCCTACTTATGAAAAATAAATGTACTCCATTGTGAAATCCTACTGCCAATGGAGGAATTACATTCTCGGGAAGGAGATAGTCAACCACATCGATCATAAGCCACTGTAGTTCATGTAGACACTGGAAAAATTGCATAATGAGCGCCATCAGAAGTGGTCCACATACTTGCAAAAATTCCATCTCAACATAAAGTATAATATATTAAGCACCAACCACATTGTTTATTTCCTCAACTTCCCTCCAGTTGCAGCACTCACCATGGTGCTAAACTCCTGTGACCACGAGACCTTCGAGTGGCCCCAACTCTATGAGAGAGATCTTGACTTCTCCGCCACCTACCAGATGTTGGGCACAAACATAGTTGTAACTGATTTCCATCTTCAGGATGGGATACTGTGCCATTTGGTCCATCTCTGCATGCCATCAAGCGAGCGAGCGAATCTGATTTGAGAAGCCCACTATAGTCAGGTGGCATGACACTTCGACGTTGAAAAGAAAGTGGCACTTTTGTAGCAACATTTCTATTGGCCGAAACTTCAACAGGATTTCAGCAAGTATATCAGGTATTGCACTACCTACCTACTCTTGAAAGGCCCTGGGAATCCATATCGATGGACTATATGTCAGTCCTTCCATCAACCAAGTGGGGAAATGACTATGTTTTTGTGGTGGTTGATCTTTTTTCTAAAATGGCGATTCTTGTTGCCTACAAGAAGAGCACCACAACAGAGGCCACTGCCAAGCTCTTCTTTGAACGATTGTGGGTACATTTTGGGATACTACAAACCATTGTCTTAGATTGAGATAGTCGGTTCGTCAACACATTTTGGTTGAGCCTTTGGTCACTACTGGACACCAAAATCACTAGATCCACTTCCTTCCACCCCCAGATGGATGGTCAAACCAAGGTTGTCAACTAGATGATCATGTATATCATGTGCATGTACAATTCCAAGCATCCTCGCACATGGGAAGAGAGTCTTCCCTATGTTCAACACAACTACAACATAGTCCTACGTAGCTCAACAGACCACATCCCCTTTCAAGTGGGGTTGAGATTTCAACCATTGGGTCCCATGGATGTTGCATTACCCCTTACGGCCACCCAGTAAGACTCATCCCATGCTCAAACTGAATCTGACAAAGATACCGAGTTCATTGAGCGGATCTAGCACATTTGCCAACAGGTTCAGGATATTTTACAGAATTCTAATGCCAAGTACAAGAAGCACCATGATCAACACTGAGTGCCACACAAGTTTAAGGTGGGAGATAAAGTTTAGTTACACTTGTAGAAGGAATGCNACCATCACCGAGGATGTGGGTGATAATGCTTTTTAGCTCAACATTCCCCCCTTCTTTGGCTTGCATCTAATATTTAATGTTGACCTCCTTCGACCATATTTTCCACCATTATTGGACACCTAAGAGATAGTAGAACAATTGACAACAACATAACTCAACCCTGACCGCATGGAACAGACATCCACTGATCAAATCGTGGATACACAGGTCAAGGTCACTCACCAACATAGGATCTATCTTTATCGGGTTTTCAAAGCAAGGCATCTCCTACACCAAGGCAAGTGGCTCACCTGGGGCCAAATTCAACAAAAAATTCCTCATCTGATGGGGGAACTCAATGCAATGGAGGCCATTTCTTCCTGAGGGGGGAGGATTGATCGAGGTGGATATCGGTGGCCATCCACCTATTCCAACTGACTCATCTTGGCAATTTCTCAGTTTGACAGTTTTTTTCTTAGTTTTCAGGTCCTGAACTTCGAGGGTCATTTTGAATCCCTAAACAACGTTTTTAGGGCCCAACACAATTAAACTATAGATGGAGTCACAGTTTTACGACATAATGTGTAGTCGTTGGATAATCCTTTCCAATGGGCTACCGTGTGCCTAAAACAAATATCGTATGCAAAAATTACGACGCTGGGTAGTTGATGTACCAACTTGCCTCAACGGGGCCCACATGACTTTTGGCACTTCATCTCCTAGGGTTAGGTTTTTGGATGTCTAGGGTTTTGACATTTATGTTTACTGTAAAAAGGATTTCAGAGCTTCATTACACTCATCTTCTTGCGAATGAACGTAGCCGTCACATCTATTCTCAGAGATAAGCTGCCACCATTCTAGCAAGCTTGTTTCAGTCTGCATTTTACAGTTTCAACATATTACTTATTTAATAGAAGTCAAGTTTTATTGTATCTATGTTATTATTCATTGTGTCCCTGTGTTAATATTATAAATCTGTGTTTTCATTTCGTTTCGCTCATAATCCAGATCATATACAGAGTTAGCCATTCAAATCTACATATCTAATAATTTCTCACCAAATTTAAGACAAAATTAAACACAAAAAATCCGCAAAAAATCAAAACATAGAATGTTTAAACTACGACTTAATTATTATTGAGCTTAAAAATAGAAAAACATTTTTAAGTTAAAATACATTGTAGGATAGTGTTCATAAGTTTTAGAAATACGTACTTTAAATGTTTTATGTTTTTAATTTTTTGAATTATTTATTTTTTCAAAATTTCATAACAAATTTAAAAGGATGTTTAGAATTAAAATAAAAGAATTAGAACATTTAAACTTGTCCAAAAAAATGGATAGAAGACTAGAAAGATAAGTTTAGATGGTCAAAGAAACTTGTGATGAATAGAAAGTACTAAACTCTTCGTCCCCTCGCGTAAAAATAAAATAAGAAATCCTTCTTTCCCTCATGTGACATGAGGTCAAAGTAAATAGTAATAAATCCCTCGTCCCCTCGTGTTACACGAGGTCAAAATAAAATAATATCTTTTGAATATTCAACCCAACAGACGAAAGACACAAGAACCGAATACCGAAAAAAATACACCATCAATACGGAATTGGGCCTCGTGCTTTAACATTAAGTAATCAACCCAGCAACTTTAGAGCAAATTAAGTAAAAAAAATAGAGTGGCACGAAGGAAATGTGGGAATTCTAGAGATGAAGGCTTTGATTCTCCATGGACCAAGGTGATGAAGATTGAGTGAGATTTCTTCGGCCATCGGTAGTTGTACGTAGTTCATTAGGTGCACTGCTTGAATTGATTTTCTTTGTATAGTCAAACTTATTTTTTAAAGATCCTAAAACAAAGTTTTATCATTCATAAAATTTACAAAGTTTATTATATGTTTTGTTGTGGTTATAATGATACTAAATTTATTATAATTTATTATATGTTTTGTTATGGTTATAATGATACTAAATTTATTATGTTTTTGTGTGGTTATAGTGGTATTGTTAAAAAATATATGTATAATTAAGAATATGTGTTTTTTTTTGAAAGTTACAAGTTCAAATTTATAAGGAATATGGTATGTATATTTTCATAAATTTTAGAATAAAATTATAAAGAGAGGGTTACTTGTTCCACAAACAAAAAGTTTCATACACCAATTTGATATCTGATAACCTTATATATATATAATTTTTTGTATTAAATTTTTTATTATGAAATATTTTTAT
>JASDQU010735887.1:253783-264892 GCA_032191745.1 Picea mariana | reverse complement strand
TTCACTATAGCCCACAAATGTACCCTTTCTTCCTAAAGGGTCTAGCTTGGTCCTCTTTTCCTTGTGTACATGAATGTATACTGGACACTCAAATATCCTAAAGCGTCCAACCTCAGGCTTCAATCCGATGAAATATTATTTGGGAGTCATGTTATTCATAATCTTATGAGGACTCATGTTCTGAACGTACATAGTTTTCATGGATGCCTCTGCCCACAAAATCATAGGTAGATTCTGATCATGTATTGTAATATCCCTCGGTAGTTCCCCAGTTATATTATTAATTGTAATCATGTTTTGTGGGTTGATGAGTCGAGTATTGATAAGATGGCAGGCTTATGTGTTTATTAGGCTGGAGAGCCTAAGTGTTAAAGGCCAGGAGCCTGTTTTTGTATATGTAATATGCAAAACATTAATAAATATTAAACATCGTTGTGTGCAGATTGACCATGAAGAAAGATTGATGGGGGACTAAGCTTCCACAAGGTGGGTAAGGGAAAAGGGGCTGAAAGGTTGGAAAGAGAGGATAAGTGTTGAGCCTAGGGGCTAAGCTTAGGGGCTTAAGTCCTTAAGACTAATAATTTATTATTATTATTACAAAAGCTATGTGAAATGTATGTTTTTTTATTCTAAGTTCCTGGTAGGGGGAACATGTGCAAAAGGGAACCAAGGCCGATGGAGCACATGCAGCCTCATGGGCGACATGTACTGTCAGCCCAGGCACATGCAATTTAACAAAAGAATTGATTCGAGATGGGGGTTCATCCTCGATTCTACGGTCCATTATCTGAACCAAGGGATCTCTACGTCTAAGTTCTGTAATCACACATCTCTAAAACCCAAAGCATGTGATGTTTTCTTGAGAAGCCGATACACCCTCTACCTGAACTGTTGAGTCTGTGTTTGAGCTCTGTGTGAATTGCTTGTCATGCATCCTACAAATGGGTGTTACCTGAACCGTGTTGTGTCTTAGTGTCCTGTTTCCGTTTCCTGGTTCCACACCCAATTTTCTGGTTGTTGCTGTCACCAGTGAGTTAGCCAAAAGTTGTTGCTATTGTTGTTAACTTGAACTTGCAAAAATTGAGTTAAAAATGGATTGAAGAACCAGGTTGTCAGGACCATGGTAGAAGAGGCAGGTTGTCGCGAATGTGAGAAACTCTCTCCAGGTGA
This sequence comes from Picea mariana, assembly GCA_032191745.1. NCBI lineage: Eukaryota > Viridiplantae > Streptophyta > Pinopsida > Pinales > Pinaceae > Picea > Picea mariana. The sequence goes on along the minus strand of JASDQU010735887.1, from coordinate 263,722 downwards.
GGGAGTCTTCTGGGAAGTAGTTTTCTCCCAGAGAGAGTCCAACACCAGCTACAAAGCTCTGAGAGTTCCTGATCCGGCCTGCTACCAGGACCCAGAGAGGGAGGTGAAGCATCGATGGACTATGCTTGTGAAGGTGTATACTCCTGGGTGGAACATGCATGTGGGGAATGAGAGTCCGTGAGTAGTGGGTGTAAGAAGGCTTCTAGGGAGAATCCTTCCGATTGCTCTGTGTATTTTTCATGTAACCTTAGCCTAGTCTAGCATTCTCTTACCTTGGGTGGAGCTTAGTCCCAGCTCAGGGGTGACCCACTGTTGAGCTTGATGAGCAGTGAGGTCTAAGGCTGGGAGGTTCGTGGAAAGTCTGCACATGGTTGGTGGAGTTACTACAGTTTCAAAGATGATTATATGCATGTGTTTAATTTCAACTAAAATGCATGTTTGTGATGCTTGCAATATTATCATGTATTCCGTTGCAATGATATTTACTATTGATTCCATTAATTATGTATGTTAGCAGTAATTATATGTTTACTCTATTAAGACATTTAACTTCATTTAAATGCATACTATATAAGTATGAGAATGTTTTTGCGTAGTAGCATTGCCCGAAAAAGTGGGTTGATGGCCAGGGACGTTACAATATGGTATCAGAGCACAAGGTTTCAACGCTGAGCTTAGATGGGCTGGATAAGTGGTCTTTGGACCCAAGGTTTCGAGAGGAAATTATGTCTAGAGGAATCATTTCAAACCTTAGAATGTTTTTGAGTGCCAAGGGGTTACTTGTCCGTGTGTGAATCTTAGAAGGAGTAGCGGTGAAATAAAACCATAGCCAGGCGTGTCATTTAACCGCAGAGGGAGAGAGAACTCAAAACTTGGGGTGTTGGAGCTGTAGGATTTGTTTGCGAAAAGGAGATCCCTTTATGACTGTCAGATCCAGAGAAGGTGTAGGGAGGATATCTGAGAATCCTTTCGAGAGTTTGGTTGTCGGGAAAAGAGGGGTGTGCTGAGGCACAAACCCCCGAGACTCGAAACTCTGAAGTCCCGAGAAGATCTACACTGTAGATCTGGGAAAAATACCTCAACTGTTGGATCGAGCAGAAGAGCAGAGGATAATTTTGGGAGTTCGGATGTTGGCAGAAGTGGGATGTGATGATGCAAAAACTCCTGAAGCCCGAAATCGCAAAATCTTGAAGAGCTAAAGTAGTGGGTCGGGTTGATGTCACTTGGATGGATGTGGATCTATGGGATGTGTGCCACGTTCTAGTGGGCCCCAAAAGAAAAGTAGACACAGTGGGGATAGATGGCGTCACCTGAGGTAACGTGGACCTTCTTAAGGACACCACGTGTCACCACCATGGTTGGTGACAGCTGTGTTGTGAGCTCGGTGGCTAGAAAGGTCAGAAGTTTGGAAGTCGGGAGTTGGAGAGGGAAGCGAGTGTGAGAGCCTCCATTACTGAAATCCTAAAACCTTGAAACCCAAAACCCCGAAGTTACAATTAGAGAACCTTGATATCTAACACTTGGTCACAAACCATGGTCACATGGGTTTGGAAACTGAGAGAAAAGGGCTAAGGTATGAGTGCACTACAGAGCCGAGCAGAGCTCAGAAAATTCATGGAAACTAGATGTTTTCTTGAAGAAAGTTGTTTATGAATACCTTGGACTTTGTTAAGGAATAATGACCTGACAATTCTGGTTTTCTGAACGTTGTGTTTGCAGAAGTGTAATGAGCACCAGAACCGAATATAATTGCCACTAAGTGAAAAAGAAATGGAAAGGGAACAGATTGCTTCCAGTTCCGAGGACAAAGCAAAAGGAATGGATGTTCATTTGGGAGTTGAAGGGTCGAACTCCAATGGCCATGGAGAAGAGATAGATAAGGAAGGAAACATGAGGAAGATCATTGAAGGATTGCAAAAAGATGCCCAAACTCACCGAGCAGATAGCAAAAAACTCAGAAAAGCTCAGGAAAAAAAAGGGGAATTCAACATAAGGTTGTTAAAGAGTTTGGAGAGAATAGAAAAGAAGTTGGATAAGGAGAGTGACTTGAGCAGAACAGGGAGTCACCAGAATTCTAAGGGAAGAGGATCAAGGAGTGTTAGCAGACATCACCATCGCTCCCCAAAGCATTCTGGTAAGGAAGCACATAGTAGTTCAAGCCCATATCCTACCAGAAAGCACATGAGGTCTGGAGTATATGAAATGAAGGGAGATATGAACAATATTAAGCCTACTATGTTTGATGGAGAACATCAGAAGGAGGAATATGCCGAAACATGGTTGCTTGGTATGAGGAAATACTTCTAACTACAGAATTATTCTTCACATGCGGAAGGAAGAATTGTGATTTATCAACTGAAAGGGAAAGCATTCATGTGGTGGGATCAACTTGTGCAGGTGCAACACATTAGAGAGAAATATATCACTTGGAAGGAATTCAAGAGGTATTTCGAGAAGAAATACTTGACTAAGACATATTATGACAAAAATATGAAGGAGTTCTTTGAACTCAAGCTAGGTAGCATGACCATTGATGAATACAAATGAAGATTTTTGGAATTGTTGAAGTATGTCCCACAAAGATGAGGCTGTCAATATTCAGAGGTATCTAAATGGATTCCCACCTTCCATTGGTGACAAGATCCAGTATGATGACCCTAATAATATGGAAGAAACGATAAGAAGGGAGAAATTCTATATGAGCAACAAAGAGGAAATCCCACTTTTTGGAAGGCTTGGGATGACCAGATGAAGTTCAAGAAAGAACAGAGGAAGAAGGGAAACAAACCTCCCTTTTTCAAAAATATTCCTCAAGGACAACCATCATTTAGAGAGCTAAGAATGACTGACATAGAGGAACAACGGCCAAGACAGACACCCATTCAGTGTTGGGGATGTCAGGGGAACCACAAGTACAGAGATTTTCCCCACGAAAATGGCAAAGTGAGAGCTGTCCATAATGTTCAGTAAGATGAAACAGTGGAGGAAATGGGCAGTAGAATGCCAAGGATCTACGTAGCCCTGGAAAAGAAGCAAGCTAAATATCAGACGCACATGATTGAATTAGAAGGTATGATCAACAACCATGACTTTACTATTTTAATTGATTCAGGGGCTAGCCATAGTTATATAGATCCTAGAGTGGTGGAAAGTTTGCAATTGTCGAGAATCAAACATGAAAAATCTTGGTTAGTGCAAGTGGCTACAGGAACCAAGAGGAAAGTCATTGAGTTGGTTAAGTCCTATCCAATGGACATGAATGTACTTAGCACAAAGGATGAATTGAACATTCTTCCTTTAGGTTCTTATGACTATTTGGTTGGGATGTGTTGGTTGTACCAACACCACGCCATCCTGGACTATCGTAACAAGTCATTCACTTGCCTGGATGAAGAAGGAAATTGGAAAACAGTCCAAGGAATTCCTAGAGCTATTTTTATTAGAGAAATCTCAACAATGCAGCAGAAGAAGTGCTTCAGGAAAGGCTGTCAATTATTTGCAGCCCATGTGGAGGAATCATCTAAGGATGAGGTCTCAAAGATTGGAGATAATGCGGTACTAAAGGAGTTTGAAGATGTATTCCAGGAGGTACCAGGATTACCCCCGAAGAGAGATATTGATTTCTTTGTAAACTTGATGCTTGGAGAAGCTTCAGTGTCAAAATCTCCTTACAGAATGAGTACGCCAGAGTTGAAAGAGCTACAATTACAGCTTGAAGATCTTCTGAAGAAGGGGTATATATGCTCAAGTGTGTCACCTTGGGGTGCCTTAGTTCTATTCAAAAATAAGAAGGATGGAATGTTGAGATTGTGTATCGATTTCAGACAATTGAACAAAGTGACTGTAAAGAATAAATATCCTCTGCCAAGGATTGATGACCTCTTCAATCAATTGAAGGATGCGAAGATATTTTCGAAGATATATTTCAGGTAGGGATATCACCAGGTAAGGATAAAGGATGAATATATCAACAAGACTGCCTTCAGAACAAGGTATGGTCATTACAAGTTCACAGTGGTGCCATTTGGGTTGTCAAATGCACCCGTTGTTTTTATGTGCTTTATGAATGGCGTATTCAGAGACTATTTGGACAAGTTTGTGATAGTGTTTTTGGATGATATCCTGGTGTGTTCCAAGTCGGAGGAAGAACATGAAAAAAATTTGAGGATGGTGTTGCAGGTGCTAAGGGAGCACCAACTGTATGCCAAGTTGAGCAAGTGCTCATTTTATCAGGAGCAGATCCATTACCTGGGGCATATTATTTCGAAGGATGGGATAGTTATAGACCCTAAGAAGATTGAGGCCATCAAAGAATGGTCAGCACCAAGGAATGTGATAGAATTCAGATCCTTTATGGGTCTAGATGATTATTACAGAAGGTTTATCACAGGGTTCTCGAGGATAACTCACCCTATCACTTCCTTGCAAAGGAAGGAGAAGAAGTTTCAATGGACAGAGGATTGTGAGAAAAGCTTCCAGCAATTGAAGCAACTGTTAACCAATGCTCCAATATTGAGGATTGTAGATCCAAATGAAGATTTCATGGTGTTCACTGATGCGTGCAAAGAAGGGCTAGGAGGGGTCCTCAATCAGAATGGATTCATAATTTGTTATGAATCCATAAAGTTGAAAGAGCACGAAAGGAACTATGCAACTCATGATTTGGAGTTGGAAGCCATAGTACATGCTCTAAATAAATGGAGACATTACCTCATGGGAAGGAGGTTCAAACTAAGAACAAACCATAATGGTCTAAAGTACTTGTTTGATTAGCCAACCTTGAATGCTATACAAAGTAGGTGGCTGGAGTTTCTGTGTGAGTATGATTTTGACATCCAACATATCAAAGAGAAGAAGAATAAAGTGGCTTATGCACTCATCATGAGAGTACATGAATTACATGCTAAAACCATTAGCATGTACAGAACTGATATAAAAGACAAAATTTTGGAAGTTGCAAATGAAAATTTGTATTACATGGAGCTGGTAGCAAAGCTACAACAAGGTGAGATGCCACAGAAAGTGGAAAATTATAAATTGGAAACCGATGGAACACTTCTGTACAAGAACAAAATTTATTTACCTAATGTACAAGACTTGAAATGTATGATTTTGCATGAAATGCATAATGTGCCTTACGTAGGGCACCCTGGATATCAGAAAACTATGGCAGCAGTCAAGAGCCATTACTTTTGGCCAGGTATGAAGAAAGAGATTCCTGAATACATCGCCAGATGTATAGAGTGCCAGAAGGTTAAAGCTGAGCATAGGCATCGAGCAGGGTTGTTGCAACCTTTACCCATTCCTGAGTGGAAGTGGGAAGTAGTGACAATGGATTTCATCACAGGATTTCCCAGAACAGGCAAGCAACATGATTCAATTATGGTGGTGGTGGACAAGCTTACAAAAGATACCCATTTCATTCCATTAAAGACTACTCACAAGGAAAAAAATGTTGCAAACATATTTGTGAAGGAAATAGAACGCTTGCATGGAATCCCTAAGACAATTGTGTTTGACAGAGACCTGGAATTTACCTCAATTTTCTGGAAGGGGTTGTTCAAAGGGTTTGGAACGAATCTGAACTTTAGTACAACTTATCATACTGAGTCTGATGGACAGACAAAGAGGGTGAAAAGATTAATAGAAGACACACTAAGGATGTATGTGATGGACAAACCATCAAAATGGGAAGACTACCTACACTTGGTAGAATTCGCCTACAAAAATGGGTATCAAGCATCATTGAATATGAGCCCATTTGAAGAACTTTATGGCAGAAATTGAAATACTCCAGTAAGTTGGGTTAATCCAGCTGACAGGGCATTAGTTGGGCCATAATTTCTCAAGGAAATGGAAGAACAAATGCTAAAAATCAAGTAGAATTTAAAGGTTGACAAGACAGGCAGAAAAGTTATGTTGATAAGAACAGAACCCATAGAGAGTTTAAATCCAATATAAGTTCCCTGAAGCTAGGAAACTGCACCAAGTTGGCAACCGGATTTTGTGGGCCATTTGAAATCCTAGAAAGGATTGGGCCAGTTGCATTTATGCTTGCATTACCTGCATCCATGACTGTACATAATGTGTTTCATGTTTCATTTCTTAAGAAATATATACCTGATGCTAATCATGTAATAGATTGGAATGTGATTTAGGTAGAGCAAGAAGGTGTCCTGCAAGTGCATCCTGTGCGGATATTGGACCAGAAAAGAAAACATCTCCATAATCGAGCCATAGGGATTGTAAAGGTACAGTGGACCTGGTATGGTCCTGAGGATGAGACATGGGAGCATGATGATGTTATGCAGGCATAATACCCACATCCTTTTGAAGATTTTGAAAATCTTGTTGATGCTATGTAAAGAGTTGCATTGGGGACATTGAAAAAATAAGGGGAGGGGATTGTAATATCCCCCGGTAGTGCCCCAGTTATATTATGAATTGTAATCATGTTTTGTAGGATGATGAGCTGAGTATTGATAAGCTGGTAAGATTATGTGTTTATTAGGTCGAAGAGCCTAAGTGTTAAAGACCATGAGACTGTTTTTGTATATGTAATATGCAAAACATTAATAAAGATTAAACATCATTGTGTGTAGACCAACCACGAAGAAAGAGTGATGGGGGACTAAACTTCCCAAAGGTGGGTAAGGGAAAAGGGGTTGAAAATTTGGAAAGAGAGGCTAAGTGTTGAGCCTAATGACTAAGCTTAGAGGCTTAAGTCCTAAGGACTAATCATTTATTATTATTATTCTAAAATCTATGTGAAATGTATGTTTTTTTTTATCCTAGGTTCCTGGAAGGGGGAACGTGTGCAAAAGGGAACGCAAGACGATGGAGCGCATGCAGCCTCATGGGTGACATGTGTTTGGCTAGGCACATGCAATTTAATCGAATAATTGAGCCGAGATGGGGGTTTGTCCTCCATTCTGTAGTCCACTGTCTGAACCGAAGGATCTTTGCATCTAAGTTCTGTAAGCCTCACGCAGCTCTGAAACCCGAAGCCTGTGATGTTTTCTTGAGAATCCGATACACCCTCTGCCCGAACTGTTGAGTCTATGTTTGACCTCTGTGCAGATTTCTTGTCATGCATCTTGCAAACAGGTGTTACCTGAACTGTGCTGTGTCTTAGTGGCCTGTTGTCATTTCCTGGTTCCACACCCAATTTTCCTGTTGCTGCTGTCACTCATGAGTTAGCCAAAAGTTGTTGCTGTTGCTATTATCTTGAACTTGAAACAATTGAGATAAAAACGGATTGAAGAACCGAGTTGTCAGGACTGTGGTAGAAGAGGTAGGTTGTCAGGCCTGTGAGCAACTCTCTCCAGGTGAGGGAGTCTATTGGGAAGTGGTTTTCTCCTAGAGAGAGTCCATCACCAGCTACATAGCTTTGAGAGTTCATGATCCGGCCTATTGCCGAGACCCAGAGAGGGAGGTGAAGCACCGATGGAATATGCTTGTGAAGATGTATACTCCCGGGTGGAACATACATGTGGGGAATGAGAGTCCGTGAGTAGTGGGAATAAGAAGGATTTTGGGGAGAATCCTTTCGATTGATCTGTGTAGTTTTCCTGTAACCTCAGCCTAGTCTATCATTCCCTTACCTTGGGTGGAGCTTAGTCCTAGCTCGGGGGTGACCCACTATTGAGCGTGATGAGAAGTGAGGTCTATGGCTGGGAGGTTTGTGGAAAGTCTGCATGTGGTTGGTGGAGTTACTACTATTTCAAAGATAACTATATGCATGTGTTTAATTTCAATTAAAATGAATGTCTGTGATGCTTGCAATATTATCATGTATTCCGTTGCAATGATATTTACTGTTGATTCCATTAATTTTTTATGTTAGCAGTAATTATATGTTTACTCTGTTAAGCCATTTAAATTCATTTAAATGAATACTATATAAGTATGAGAATGTTTTTGCATAATAGCGTTGCCCAACAAAGTGGGTTGATGGCTAAGGACGTTACATGTATCATCACTTTAGCTGCCTCAACAATGGATCTGTTCTTTTTATTTGCAACCCCATTCTACTGAGATTTATAAGGAATGATGTACTCCCTCTTGATCCCTGCCTCAATATAGAAACCACTGAAATCCCTAGAGGTGTAATATCCTCCATTATATGATCTCAAAACCTTGATCTTCCTCTTGGTTAGGTTCTCAACCTGATCTTTAAACTATTGAAATGTCGCAAGGACTCCATCCTTGGTCTTCAAGAATTAAATCCATGTCTTTCAAGAGTGATCATTGATGAAGAGCACATAGTAAAAATATTCACTCAAGGAAGAAACAATCATGTGTCCACAAACATCTATATGTATCAAGTCCAAGATCCCCTTGGATCTACTGTCATTGCTTGAAAAGGACCCCTTGACATTCTTTACAGGAGCACAACCTATGAAAACACCATCATGCTCGATATTTATCTCTGGAAGGCCTCTCACTATATTCCACAGAACGGGAAGGCCTCTATAATTTAAATGAGAAACTATCCTATGCCATAGTGTAAGTTTCAAACTTGTGAAGTAAAGAAATGCATATAGATTCTTAAGAAAAAACATAATTTAATCAATGACTCATTCACATAGTACATAGAGATTTATATCGGAAACCCTCAACTAGGAAAACCTTTCTTATATTCATTATATCAAATTTCACCATTCACTATACAATATATACAATGTTTTTAGGTATTCCATAGATACCAAAACCCTAATCCCTAAAACCAGGATTATTTTTAGTAAACCGCTAAAAATAGCAAAAATCGCCCAAAAAACAATTTCGGGGTGCTACCCCGAATGCTGCGTTTAACCAAGGGGGGCATACCTGCCCCCCCAGGACTCCCCTAGGAAAGTGCCCGACGCACATGACACAAACATATCAGTACTACGAGGGATTGTCAGACGCATTTGTCGAATCTGACGTGCCCACACACACACACACATCCAAAGAATATAACACATGCCCAACATTCTCCCACTTGTTGTTTTATTTGCATCTAGGGGTCCCAATATTATATAGTCAACAATCCAGAGAAGTAATGCCCATTGTTACTCTACATGAGGAGAAATTTTCTATGCTTACAGACTTTGTCAATGAATCTGCAACATTCTTCAAAGTGTCAACCTTTTCTAGCAACACCTTCTTTTCCTCAAACATGTCTCTCACAAAGTGATACTGAACATCAATATGATTTGTCTTCGAATGATAAGCTGGGTTCTTTTCCAGGAAGATTGCACTCTGACTGTCACAATCTAATATCACTGCTTGTTGTACCAACCCAATACTTGAACACAATCTTTGTAACCATACTGCTTCCTTGGTTGCATGAGTGGCTGCCATGTATTCAACTTCTGTAGTTGAGAGTGCCATTACAACCTGTCTTTTTCTCATCCAACTGATTGCTCCTCCAAATAGGTTAAATACATACCCACTTGTAGATCTTCTATGATTCAGATCTCCAGCCCAGTCTACATCAACAAATCCATGTATGTCCACCACTCTGTCCAATCCTGGTCTTCCTTGGTAGCACAATCCATAATTTGTACTGCCACACAAATACCTGAAGATCCTCTTTACCGATGTCCAATGCTCCTTCCCTAGTTTTGACATATACCTGCTCAAAACTCCCACTGAATGTGCAATGTCCGGTCTAGTACAGACCATTGCATACATCAAATTGCCAACTGCACTGGCATGCAAAACATGGGACATGTCCTCTTCTTCTTCCTGTGTCTTGGGACACTGATCTGTAGATAAATTTACACCTATAGGAATAGGAACCTTGACGAATTTACTTCCATGCATATTAAACCTATGCAATATCATCTCAACATATCTTCTCTGATTCAACTAGAGTTTCCTATTTGCACGATCTCTTTTAATCTCCATTCCTAGAATGAAGTTAGCAACACTGAGATCCTTCATGTCAAATTT
>JASDQU010735887.1:242316-253150 GCA_032191745.1 Picea mariana | reverse complement strand
ATTTGGGAAGAAAAAAGCTAAGCATTATATAAGATATCGAACTAAGAATATGTATAATACATTTTTCAAAGATGAATCAATAACAGTACAAGCTCAACTTTCACTCTGTCTAATGAAGCCAAGAAAGTTAAAAGAAGCTACATCATTATTGGGTATTCAAAATTTGACAAAGGATACAAAGGTGAAATAGAATGTCTTTGACAATATAACTAGTGTATTAAAATCTTTTGAAAAATCTCGAAAAAAAGATGTCATTGTTGCATGTAGAGTGATACAAACAACAGTTGTTTCATCTACCAATATAAAAGATTGTTTGACAAGACACATGGAAAAAACGATGGGAACATCAAGAAAAACATTGCACAAAAATAGAAAATTTTGACTGCAAATAGATGCAAATGATGAACTCGCTTGTTGGACAATGATTTCTAGACAACCCTATAGAGATAGACTTGCAGAAAATGTTAAATAATTGGCCTGTAATTGTTGGTCGGAAGAATCTCATGTTTCACCACATACAAGGGATGTGTTGCAATGAAGAATAGCATGAAAAAAATATGAATAACATCCAAAATACATATTGTCAATGAAACAAATAAAATTGTTCAATAAGTTCAAAGAAGCGCACAAAGAAGTTAAAATTTTCATCAATACATTTGTGCAACAAAAACCATGGTTTGTTAGACACATCATTGTTTGTGACACTTGTTGTTTTCATTATCATGTGGAATTTGAGTTGTATGATGTCACTTTTTTGGATTTTGGTAAAACCTTATGGCCAGGTTCACCTCCTCCTTCCAAATTCTGTGTTTTTATATCTGAAATTCTATGTGAAAGAGAAGATGATGATTTATTTTACAAAAAAAAAATGTGTTGGTGGAAATAAATGTGATCGTTGTGGAAATATAATTTGTTTCATTCAAAGTATCATATTGATATGAATGATCAATCATTTTCTAATATAAGAGTCAATTGGAAGAGATATGAATATATCAACAGCATGGCTCCACATTCTTCAAATGTTATTTCCAAAAGGATTGATTTGAAGGTAGATAAAATCTGTGTGATAGATTTTTTGAAGAAGTTTGAGGAAGAAATTTATAAATACACCAACCATTCACATAGAGCTCGATGGAAAGATATCCAATTCAAACAATCCAATGAAGTGTTTCCACCAGGGACAATTTTGTCTATAGTTGATTTTGCAGAGAATTACACATTCCCTGCACAAAATGAAATACATAGTGAATATTATCATTCTGATCAAGTCACGATATTTGTCCACGTTCTATATAGACATTCTCAATAGATTCTTGATAACATAGAAAGAACCAACGACAATCGACATTTTATTAAAGAATATCACTTTTATATAAGTGATGATCGAGCACACAACACACATTATGTACAACATTGTTTTGATAAATTTTATCATTCATTGAAAGAACGTGAAATCGGATTCAATTGACATTGGATATGGTCAGATGGGTATGTGGGTCAGTTCAAATCTTCACGATCATTCTATTGGTTATGCCATATTCATAAGAAACTAAACATTACACATTGTTGGAATTTTTTTGAGACTGGTCATGGAAACGAAAAGCACGACGGTGCAGGGGCATGTATAAAACGAGAACTTTGAAGGTATCAGATGAACCCTCATGCAGATTCATTTAAATCCACTGAACAAGTTGTTAAATGGTGCAAAATGGCACTAAGCCATGAATATAATCCATCAAGGGATGTGTGTAGGTGTGTCTATATATAAATGTTACACATGTACATAAGATATTTTTATTTGAACGTGTTCAAATTTATATTCAAACTTCAATCATTTTCTTGAGAGATTTCAAGTTAACAAGTTCTTGCCTTGTGCAGGTATTTTTCGTATGTTGGAATCCAAGATGTAAATAGATCAATATCATATGACACCAGTACAATACCTGGGACACGAAAAATACATTCATTTAAAGCAAAATGCTTTCAAAATGTGTTTGCATTTGATAGAAGAAATGAGTCTTGTTTTTGTTCAATTTGGATAGACGACACAAAATCCAAAGATATTTGCGAAAACGAAAATGCAGGATATGTTAAATATTGGAGACATACCAAACTTAATGTAAAATGGAAAATTCCACTTGCAAGCTTAGAGGAGATGGAATCAAATGAAACTATAGTGTCAGTTGATGGCGATAGAGCTTCTAATCTTGTTAGAGAAGGTAATTTTTATGTTTGAATTTTTTCAAATAACTTGTAGATGTACTTATGTGATAATCTAACATGAGAACCATTTGTTGTCCAGTATATCCAATCATTTGCAGAAGATGTTTTTTTCATGGTTGCACCTGTAGACAACACTGAAAACGTGAAATATTATTTGATGCGATGCACGGAACAAAAGATGAGGCTATTAGAAGATTTTGATGATAATGGTTTTATATATGAAAGAGGATCCATTGTATTGAAAGGATATTTTTTTCAAGAAACCCATCAAACCGATACTCATGTTCACTTTCAAGACTACCAGTTAGATGTCACAAGTTGTCAATATAGTCATTTGGTATGTGCAACACGCATAAAGTTAATAGAAGTTCAATAAAAAAATTATATATATAGAAAATGGAAAATGTCCAAAGTTGATCATGAACGAATAATTGAAGATGAAATACCATTACGATATTTTTAAACAAGTGGCACATGTACATTCCAGAATTTTTTATTTTTCGTTGAAAGTACATTCCAGAATTTTTTATTTTTCATTGAAAGTACATTCCAAAATTTGATGACTTGTTTTGACTATTTTCAACCATATTTCCAAATAGGATATTTATAAAAAGGGTATGTATAAAAAACTCCAGATCATTTTTAAAAAACACAGATAAAATATGGTTCAACCATATTTTATCTGTGTTTCTCAACCATTACACCAATCAAAATTATTTTATGAGCATTACACCAATCAAAATTGAGTTGTATACCTCTTGTATGAGCATTTTATTTTAAACTAAAAAATTGTTAAGCACCATTTCCATTGAACACTTACTTTTTTCAATAGTATTTTTCTCCATTTTATTTTAATAATATTGCATTAATTTTTAAAAAAGTTAAACATATTTTCTATTTTCTAGCGTAATAATATCTTGTTTCAAATTTTAACTCATTCCATTTTTTATTTTATTTTACGAGCATTATATAAATTAAAGTTGAATTGAACATCTCTTTTATTTTGAATATTTTTTTTTAGTTATTGTTCTCAAAATTAAGAAAAGTTAAAAACATCTCTTTCATTTTGAGATCTTATTTTATTAACGATATATGAACTTTAAGGTGAATATCTCTTCTTGCTTTAACATTTTTTTAATGACTACATGATAAAATTAAAGAAGAGTTGATCATATCTTCTATCTCAAGATTTTATTGTAAACATTATCTATAATTAATTTGGATATCTCTTCTATCTTGATAATTTTATTTTTATTACTATTGCACCAATCATAGAAAAGTTGAACGTCTCTTCTATCCTAGATTTTAGAGCATTGACTTCTTTAAGTGGTAATTTTTTTTTTCATTTTTTAAATTAATATTCTAACAACTAAAAACAATTTAAACAACTCTTCCACTTGTTGTAATAACACTTTACTAATAATATCATATATATACCAATATCTCCATTCTAATTATTAAGTTGATTTACATTTAAAATTTGAAATTATTTAGAATCTTCATTTTAATAATTAAGTTGATTTTCATGTAAACTTATTTAGAAGTGTTAATCATTATAATTAAATTATAATAAATAGATCTCTTCTCTAACAAAGTTAAGGAAATTAATACAACCTTGCCTGAAATCAAGTGAATTCAATTGTAATTAATAGATCTCTTCTCTAACAAAGTTAAGGAAATTAATACAACCTTGCCTAAAGTCAAGTGAAGACCCTTACAAAAACGTGGGTTTATGTGAATAGTACTAAACCATAGCCTGCAAATTGTTTTCCTAATGCAATTCCCTTTCATACATGTTATCTGGGTTGTACAAGGGGTATGTGTTGTTCCTTGGCATGTCTAAAACACAATGCTTGAATGCATACCTCCTCCTTTGAATTCCACATTGGTTACCTTCTTCCAAAATCAAACACAAGTTTTCTGAAAGGAAATTGGTAGATTATGAAAATTTCTTCATTTTAGTGCAGTTCATACCAGCATAGGCTTTGCATGGTTTAAAGTGTTTTCTACTACCATATATTCTCAAATAATTTTCACATGGTTTAGCATGTTGTCTACTATCATATATTCTTAAATAGATATGTAATGATACAATCTTGTATGTTTGGCAGTTCACTTTTTTCTGGTCCATCTATTGAGTTTGCATATTCTTAAATATATAAACAACAACACATTCTTGTATTATTGACTTTGTATATTCTTAAATAGATAAATAACAACACATTATTGTATAATTTCACTTTGTTTTATTTTTTTCATTTATTTAGCAGATCTCATATGCCTATATTTCCTTTAGTTTTTCCTTTAGTTTTTTTTATTAGTTAAGTGCATCTATGTAACCAATTTATTTAACATCTCATATGCCTATCTTTCCTTTAGTTTTTCCTTTAGTTTTTTTTATTAGTTAAGTGCATCTATGTAACCAATTTATTTAGCAGGTCTCATATGCCTATCTTTTCTTTAGTTTTTTTTATTGGTTAAGTGCATCTATGTAACCAACAGGGTCATTAGTAACTAGAAAAGAAATAAATATTTTAATATAAAATTAATCTGCTAAAATTATTCTGCTAAAATTATTCTGCCAAAATTATTTGATGATATGTCAATAGAATCATACTTTTGATAGTCCACAGTGAACATAAAATTAAACATTTAAATTAATACATAGCAGAAAAGTATTTAAGAGTTTGATGCTTAATTTAATGCATTGTAAAAAGGAGAATATACAAAACATTAGTTCATTACTAGTTAACTTTGCCACTTTTTTTCCATCAACTTTGAGAAACCAAATATGAGACAATAAATTGCTATTTTGAATTCCAAAATTATGAAATATATATATAATCAAAGTCTGAATAGTTACACTGTAAAATACATAAGTTCCACATCCATTTTAGGATGATAACAAAAACTAAGACATTTAACTCCAAAATTATGGACTCTAAGACATCGCTTTAAGATAGATCACTGCATACCTGCAAAAAAAACATAATTTAGAAATTAAAAATTTACAATTCAAACATGTGAAATAATACAGAATTCATAAATTGTGATTAAACAAAATTGACATACATACCAAAAGATTTAAGTCTCATCCTCCAACATACTCTTTCCCACAAAATATATTGTAAACATATTTTCCACCAAATATAATTTAGACATCTGTAACAATAAAAAACAATAATAATAAAACAAATAACACATATTAGCATATATATTGTAAATAAATATTAAATAAACAATAAGAAATAATAACATACCCAACCACAGTTAAACAGATTTGAGATAATTACTCTCCAATTAAGAGTACATGATTTAAACAATTTGTAACTCTTATCTAAAATCTTAAAAAAAATTAAAGAGAAAAAATCTGTTCATGGTAAAAAAAATTGTGAGTTAGAGTTAGATAATAATCTGAAAATAAATATAGAACTGTGTATGAAGAAAGTTCACAAATCTCCATATTAAGTCATTCTTCCAATGAAATACTTATCTCCATGTGGATAAAGTCCCAAATGCTTCAGGTGAAATTCTTATCCTAGGTGATGTTATTGTGTTCTTGGTAAAACAAATTGTGAGTTAGAGTTAGATAATAATCTGAAAATAAAAATAGAACTGTGTATGAAGAAAATTCACAAATCTCCATATTAAGGAATTCTTCCAATGAAATACTTATCTCATTGTGGATAAATTCTCAAATCCTTCAAATGAAATTCCCCTTGTGGATAAGGTCCCAAATCCTTCAAAAATTCTCATCCTAGGTGATGTTATTTGATCATATATATACAACAATAAAATACTAATCTCCTCAACATTAAAATACTTCTCTTCTTCTACAGTGGTCATATAATCAAATTCCATGATGCCCCTTTCAAACTAAAGGACTCATAAATCTCCATATTAAGACATTCTTCCAAAAAACTACTTATTATCTAAAAACGTTCACAAATATCCATTTTAAAAACCATTCTTCCATAAAATACGTATCTCTTCTTTCTGCGGTGGAATAGATGTTCTCATATAATCTTGTATGTATATGAAGAAAACACAAATCTTCACATGTATATTAAGTCATTCTTCAAAAACCATTTAAATGGGATGTGTTCACATTAGATATAATGAAATTCTCTTTGAAATTATGTGTGATCTAGCTCACATATACAATATGTGTGAGATTATTTGTAAATCTAAATGAATGTTGGTTTTTGTGATTAGTACAACCACTTTAGTTAAGGGTTTGACAATACACTGGCAAGAAGGAATTCACTTTGTTGTATGTAGAAAACAAAAATGTCCATACCACGCCATTCTTGGACAAGAAAGCAAAGAATGCAATCGAACAAAATTTAGAAACTTTCTCTTTTCTGATGTGGGATAGAGTCTTTTCTCAAATATTCAAATGTTCAAGTTCAAAATTAGGTATTCATCATGATCTAACCTTAAATATGTTTGAATGTACACCATTTAAGACAATGATAAAATTATCTAGGGGTTTTATATATTTCAAAATAATTGATCAAAGCATTGAATAAGAAAGACTAAACTAAAATTTGAGAAAACAAAAATTTGATAAAAGTAAAAAACATACATTTATGAATCATCCTGAATGGACACATCCTTCCCAAATATGGGTGTTTCCTCCACTTCCTCCTCAATCCCAATATCTCTCCCAAGCACACTCTCAGGTACTCTCTTCTCCACATTAACCTATATAACACATTTCGAATTTGTAAATTTGAAAAATTAAATTTAAATGATTATAACACATTAAATTTAAATGATTTTAATACATTAAATGATACCTTTGAAATCCTACCCTCTTCAAACTCTCCCAATGAGAATTGAGACAAGTCTACCCAAGTAGTAGGAGATGGAATAGGGATCTGTGAACATCACAACTACGAACTAAATCTAGGATTCAATGTGTTCACAGTTATACAAAATTATAAATGTTGTTGATCTCTTATGCAAGAGAGTGGAGATTGAACAACTATTATAAAATGCATACATGATTCAACCCATCCAAATTTAAACTTGTGGAATCAAGTCCCCTACTTACTGGAGATTCATTTAACATATCTTCAAACTAAAATTAATGGAAATAACAACTCTATTATTTCTATAGATACAATGATATCTAAATCTAGAATTAGAAGTAAACTATCATAAAATCTGTCAAAATTTTCTTAACTAGAACACATACCAATCTGCAATTCGGGTCATCATTCTGAATGACCTTCTTCCAACCATCCCAACCAAATTTTTCATACTCCAAAACATCTTCTACTAACATGGTATCTAACTCTTCATCTTTTTTATAAACAAATGTGGCCCGGGAATTGGCTTTCGCTCGCTGACGGTTCATGCCAACATCAACACCATAAAAAATCGCTTCCAAATTTTCTCTGATTGCATTCTTGGCCTCTTTTCCAACCTCTGATGTAGCTTACAACTCTGAATGTGAAGAAAATTCCCCTATTGGGTGAGGTACTAAAGGTTGTGGAGGCCTCAACAATTTTTCATTTCGATATGCCCCTTTGTGATCATATGTCCGTCATTTACCAGTCCCATAATATTTGGATGGTATACTAGTATAATCAGGGTGCATGTGCAAAACAAACTCTACAAAATAGTGTGGAACCTCATTTTTCCATGACAATTTCTCATATGCCACCAAAAATATGTTATACAAATGTCTTGCAATGTCAGGGTGCTTAAAATATTTCACCTTCAACATCTTCCGCTTTGGGCCCTCTTTGAAATTGAACATCAAAATCATGTCTTCTTTTGAAACTCTATTTTTTACTGCCTCCCATTTATCAGGGCCCATCACCTCTGACTTTCGCTGCCTCATTAGATCAACAAAACTGTCAGTGGTTGGCCCCATCTTCTGATATACATCCATAAAGTTTTCCAATGAATGGAAAACAATTTACGAGCTTTGTTTACTCTTGTGAGGGAGTTCCAAGACTACCAAGTCATTTTACAACCTCCTCTTAACACCTGAGCATCGCTCAAGCGTCATTTCTTCAGTAATCCCTTCCCAGGGAAGTTTATCACCAACATTTGAAGGATAGGCGGACGTAGGCATGTAATCTTTTGTTTTTTGATAATGTGGCCTCCTAAATCCACGTTCACCCTATGCATCGACATTTGAATCTTTGTGACAACCACTCTCTCTTTCATTGTCATCCCTTGATCTAAACACATTGTCTACACACACATTTGAAAGTAATTACAACATTTAACTTCACATAAATTTAAATACACAAAAATATAATAAAAACAAACAAAATCAAAGAAAATTACGAGAAATATTCTCTTGTCCTGTGGTATTCCCTACATTATCAGGTGTAGGAGTATAAATGCGCAACCTATCTAATAAGGTTGCATCCATAGGAATTGCTTGACCAGGTTCTGTAGTTGATCTATTCACAGACTCATTTGAATATCTCCTCTAATGAGATTGTTGTTGGTCACTCGGAGTCTCATTCAAGGAAGGAGTTCTTGTTCTTCCTTCTTGGGATAACCTAGAGTGTTTGCGAGGAATGTTTGGAGAATATCGTATCGACATCTCTCCTCAATATCTATCCACAATGCAGAGTTTATCGATAAAAATGCAGAGATGTACCCAAGTTCAAGAAATTAAAAATGCAGAGAGAAATCGAAGTTTTAATCAATCAAGTCGCAGAGGTACTCGTTCATAAGAAGGTGCAAATACTAAACATTCATCCATGAATCAATCAACTCAAAGATAAGTAAAGGATATATAGCAGGGGAAATTCTTATCCTTCACTCATCATCCATGCATAGAAAAGCAGGGCATTTGGATCTATAGGTCTTTAAACACTGAAGTGACGACCTTCGATTCGGCTCCTGGCCCACTGCTCAGGCATGGAATGATTACTAAAGGGATAAGGGACATAATATAAAACCACAATATTTCATAATAATCATTAAAACCCACACATAGAAGTCATTGAAATCAAAAGTTGGGTTCTCCAAGGAAAATCAATTCAGAAAAAAACAATCAAAGGGATTACAAATACAAGTGAATAATTTATTAATGGTGGGAATGAGAAACTTATCTTTAAGTGCAATTTAATAAATTCCCTATAGTATAGGACCATCCTTCGAGACTTATCATTCTTGTTTACTAAGATCACTAGAGAAGAGAATACATTCTTGTTGAGACGCATGACTTCAACTTCTAACATGTCTTTATTCAATTACTCTGTCCCACTCTTTTGAGAATATAGAAAGTAATAAATTCTAACATTGAGTGGATAACTACCCAAAATTAACTCAATAGCATGTTTATAATCTTTGAACATGGTTTAATCCACTAAGACCACGTATATATTCCTTATAACATTTCTTCAAGATTCATTAAAATTTCCCTATGGTTGGATCCACTAACAAAACGTATTAGAACATTTCTTTAAGATTCCTTAAAAGTTCCGTATGGTTGGATCCACTAAGACCACATATAATGCAATGCATTAGAATCCCCAAAACAAAGAGTTTAATCTTCATAACCTCACACACCCACTAATAAAATCAACATGGGATGGGTATGAGGGTTGTTCGTATTCCTAATATAAATTAAGATGAGGTGGAGCAAATGTAATAATTGTGAGGCTTAGTTGGAGTTAGAAATATAGATAAAATATAGTCCTATAAGGTGGAAATTCACGTTGATTAAGAGCAATCATTACAATAATTTCAAATGTAAGTGCATCATAACCTATTGTAAACATATTAATGTGATTTTTAATGGGATATATATTAAGAAGAAGATGATTTTGAGTGATTCTTAATTGTCACAATTTATGGTGGTAATGAAGCCTATTTCTACAAATAGTAATGTGAGTTTTAATGGCGTATATATTTTGAAGAAGATGCAATTGAGTGAGTCTTAATTGTCACAAAATTAATGGTTCCAATTGGTAATGTCTATAGATATCCACACTCCCCTCGCATTGTGGGAGGGTCACGCTATCCACACTGCCCTAGATGTGTGATGACTAATACTAGTTGTCTACTAGAGATGTTAGGTCGAAAGGTTTGATGCTTTCACATTTGGATTATATCTAGAGTTAGATAAATATAGTCAAAACTCCAACATATTTCAACAAGGGAAGGGATGGGAGATGTGAGATGGAATTAAGGGTTTAAAGGGAGGGGTGATTCCAAGTCAATTGAGGATGACATTTGGGATTCGATATGCCATTCCTTATTTCCTCACATAGTTCCTACCATGTTTAAATTATAATAATTCAATTTTAAAGATGGATGAATGTTGAATTATTATTATTTCTTTAATGAGGATTATTTGAAGTTTGATTTACTTTATTTATTTGTATGCATGAATAGTTGTGAACATTTTAAAAATATGCATTAGTAACATCGCTTGTTATTATCGTCTATGTGTGGGATATGTGTGCTAGCTATGCCTACATTTCCAACACACATACAATATTATGGTTCAATAAACACATTAGTTACTAATGTCTAGGTTATTAATGAATTAATTAATAAGTTGTCAATTTGAAGTTATATTATATGAATATAAATATCATCAATAAGATAAGCATTCAATAACTTTGGT
>JASDQU010735887.1:186354-202536 GCA_032191745.1 Picea mariana | reverse complement strand
TATTCCTGTAAATTAGGGGGGTCGTAGCCTCCTTCTGGTTGGTGTCGAAAAATTCAGGGAGTTGGAGCTTCCTTAAGGTTGGTGCTCGTAAATCAGGGGGTTGGTGCCTCCTTCCAGTTGGTTTTGGATAATTTGTAATTTGGTGCTTCCTATGAATGTAATCTTTGACAACTAAGAACAGATTTCATGGTTTTCTCCCATTTGGGTTTCCATGTAAATTGTGGTGTATTGTGTATCTATGGTTATTTGTTATGCTCTATTGAGTGATACTACTCATGATATATTGATGATATACTGCTGATAAAGTTAGTGATTACATGTTATGATTAAAATTGAATATTGATTCACCCCCCTCTCAGTATTCCAATAATTGGTATCAGATCCATGTTCTTCAAGAAAACATTCTAACCACTAGAAGGAAGATCATGGAGTACGCTAATATTGGAGTGCCACAGTTTGATGGAAATAACTATGCCTTCTGGAGCAGAAGAATTGAAACATATATACAAGCATATGGATTTGATGTTTGGCAAGCAGTAGTAGATGGATACACAACACCTACCACTCCTCCAATAGATAGAGATGGACATAAACTCAATGAAAATAATTCGAGGGGCAAAAATGTGATTTTGAATGGTCTAGAGCACTCAGTATATGTGAAGGTTATGCACTGTTATTTTGTAAAGGATATTTGGGAAAAACTTCAAAATATTTATGAAGGAGATGATAAAGTAAAGGGGGGCAAGCTTCAAACCTACAAAGGTAAGTTTGAACAACTGAAGATGAAGGAAGATGAAGATATTGAAACTTACTTTTTACGAGTTGATGAAATAGTAAATGCCCTTAAAGGATTGGGAGAAGAAATTAAAGAATCAATAATTTTTCAAAAGGTACTGATATCTCTTCCAATGAGATTTGATCTCAAAATTTCATCCCTATAAGAAAGAGAAAATCTTGCCACGTTAAGCATGGAAAAACTAGATGGAATATTCACAACTTATGAGATGAGAACAAAATAGGATAATCCACCTAGGATGGAAGCAACGTTCAAGGCATCCAAGAAGACAAAGAAGAGAAAATAGGAGCCAAAGAAAAAGCCGAAGTCAGACTACAGTTTCAATGATGATTCTAATGAAGATGAAGAGATGGCCAACTTCGTAAGGAAGTTAAAGAAAGGAAATGACAAGTAAAAAGGTAAGCCTCCTTTTAAATGTTTTAATTGTCATAAAAATGGTCATTTTACTAATAAATTTCCATATGCTAAGAACAAAGAGAATGATGAAGAAGAAGTTCCTAATAAAGAAAAGGAATATCAAAAGGGAGACAAGAGAAGAAACAATGAGACATTTTTCAAGAAAAGTATCTACTCAAAGGAGGATAGTTCATCATTAGATGAAGATGATGATAGTGACAATGAATCAAAAAATGTACTCTTTATGGATTTTGAAAATGATGAAGAGTATTACGAAGAATAAGGTGAGGTAGATCTTGAAGAAGAACTAATTAGCGCTTTAAGCTAATTAAAAAGAGAGAGGAAGAAAAGTAAACTGCTCACGGAAGAATTACTCAAGTTGAAAGAAAGTTATCAAATTCCTAACTCTAAAGAAGATCAATAGATTATTTTGAAACTAAAATTCCAAGTTGAATAAGCTAGAAGGATTGAAGAAATACTTAGAAGCCAACTGGAAGTAAAGGAAAAAGAGAAGGAAAGCTTAGAAACATAAATCATTTATCTAAGAAAGGAAATTCAAAAAAGAGATATGAAACAGAACAACACCAAAACACTGGATGAAATCATCATTGCTCAAAGGCCGCATAATAATAGGTCTGGACTGGGATACAAACAAACACATACAAAGAAGGGTTCAAGCTCTATGACTACAGAAGAGGAAGAAGAAAAACAAAACTTATGAATAAGTCACCAGAGGATTCACAAAGAAGGAAGAATGCAAGTCTTCATATAAGAATGATCGGAAAGAAGATTACTGAACGATGGCATCATCTAGAAGAACCAAGTTTTAGAATAAAAAACCAACCGTGGAAAGAAATCAAGAATAAAATTACAGAGGAACAACACCATTCAGAAGACCTCCTAGGTATCAAACTATCTTTCTTGGTTCATGTTATTCTTGTAACAATTTTGGGCATAAATCTATAAACTACAAAGCCTATGATAAGAATAGAAGAAACTATAAAGGTCACCCTAGAATTAATCATCTCATAAAGCCTCATGAAGCATACAACAAAAACTATAACAATTTTGGATCATTAAACTATGAAGTAGAATGTTATAAATGAAACAATTTTGGACACATGGCCAAATTCTACAGATTGATAGTTCCTCCAAAGGAATCAAAGAATGAATTCAACAATCATAAAAAAGGACCATCAATAATTTGGATAAATAAGCAAGATAAACTAAATGTTGAAGAATGTTCCCTTGCACTATAGGAACAAAGCAGAAGAAGTGATTGGTACGTTGACAGTGTGTTGAGGGGTCAAAATTCCCTTTAACTCAACAGTAGGAATCACACCCAAAGACGAGGACCAATTAGACTCTTCCATATTTGGGATGACGTAATTCTCTGGACTGATGGTCTGACAAGTTTCGATGGGATTTACTATGTTATTGAATGGATCTTTATAGACTTTTTTCCATTTCTTTATAAGTTCATTTATTAAGTATTCAACGACTGGATTCTTAAGAAGGATGGGTTTAGGATAACCTCTTACCAACAAAATGTATATGACACCTCTCTTCAATCAATATCAAACAATAATATTTCCTTATTGATTGAGTGACAAACATCATATAAGAAAAGAAAGATATATGCAGAAACAACAAATAACCTGAAATAATTCTAGTTACTATATCACACAAAACTTCATAACACCATCATATTCATGCCAATGTATATTTAGTGACTGCAACGATTCAAGATAAGTTAAATAGAATTATTGTCTTACTAAATCTCTTGTATTAGTCAACAACAAAGCATAACAATCCACAAATTATGCTACTCCACAATCTTTGGAAAAAAATTGTCTTCGGCTCTACACGAGCTTCTGAATTAGACTTCCAAAATAATTCTTTATCTGATTCTTTCACTTATTAAAAAAACCCATCAACCTTTCAAAGTGAGGTCAAACTCTTTATTTATACAAAAACCACATGCAAAAAATAACAACAATGCCCGTTTAACTAAAGAAAACATAAATATGAAGTGGTTCATGTTCACATGAAAACCATTAGTGAACTCGAGTTATCTCATAGGATTTGCCTTGTCATAATCAGATCACTGGGAGAATAGATCTTCACAGGTATGAAGGTATCAAAATCGATGTTGATCCATTGGCATGCTGAGCTTATCCTTCATTTCCATTACCTGGTTTCATAACTGATCTATCTCAAAGCTTAGATGTCATAGGGCCCACATTGCTCCTATCGGTCTATCAGTAAGTCTCTTCACTTGTCCCTTTTCAAGCGTTCGTATCTCCTGAATATTCTCTCCAAATTCTGCATTGATCTCTCTGAACCATTGGACTATAACGTGAAAATCGACGAAGTCATCAGGAGCCCCAAATTCTGTGAATTGAAGTTATATTATCCATTAGTTTATTTTGTTCCAATTTTTGAGACACTCCTCCCATCTCTCCTTCATTTTTTGTTGTGGTTCAATTAATACCAATTGTACCCAATATTTTGTTGCTATCCCGATCCTCACTAACATCCTAATGCCATGTTCATATTATCCTCGACCCTTTTGGATCTCTCTGATATACTCAATTTGTGCCAGTACTTGATGATATTTCTCTGACCATCTCATCATTTATTTATATGCTATGAGGCCAAGCAAAGTTTCCCCTTGGTAACGTACGATCCTGGTCATAAAAAACTCCCTATTTGATTTGAACTGAGTATAAATCTCCTCAAATTCAGTTCTCATGAACCTAACTGCCTAGGTAGTGTCTTGATAGTATTTGACCTACTTTCTTATATGCACCAACTCTGATCTCATAGAATTGACTTCTCGTTCATCCTCTCTTTCCCTATCTATAGTCGCACTGGATACAACCATAATTTCCTATAATAACTCAATTACCCTGGATTTTCCTGCGTCCAACTGGGTTTCTTCCGTGGTGACCATTAACACATTATCTAAAGTGATTCTCCTCTTTTTTCCTATTCTCTTCACAACCAATTGTATTTTATTGTCATAAGTGATGGGTTGAACATCAACTACTTCATCCACTGGCTCTGGGATTGGCTGGTCCCCTCATGAGAGGGCATTTCCTAAACTTCCATGTGTATGAAAATTCTCAAGTACCATTTATTTTCCTTTGATGACTTCAGGCTTCTCATGATTGGTTCCTTTATCTTGTTCTTGTGCCATTTGAGACTTCCCATAAGCTCTTGTTGACCCCATATTTGTCCTAATAGACAAATCTCCTATTTTCTCTGTACTTGGGGAATTTCCCATGATCTCTATTGCTGTGTTTTCGACTGGGATTGATGATCCTGGGAGTGTGGAATGTGTTGAAGGCTTCATAGCGATTTCCTCAAGTTATTTTTTTCCTTTGAGCCCTGCATACTCTTCTCCTTTTCTAATGTTACCTCATGATGACTCTTCAACATCTAGGTTTCCTTGATCCTTTCCTTTCATTGGTGCATCACTTCTTCCGATGAAATTTTTATTACCATTATCATTTTTATCTCCTAGTTGAATGTGGCCTTTGATACTACTTCCCCGTTTCTCCAGTGGCCGTGGTGTTTGGTTTTGGATGCTATGATCACCTTCAATTGTATTCAGCTTTGTTTCCTCACCTAAATATTTTGGTCCTTTGGACATCGTATCTAACACCTTTGTTACTTCTTCATTTACAATAGGCACTGAAGTGTCTACCTCCTCGCTGTCACTATATATTGTGATCAAGTCAACAATGACAGGGGATAATCGTCCCAGGACATTGGGAAAAATGATTAGCTTAGTTCCTGGTCCTCCTATTGGTGTTCACCCCGAAGTATGTTGTGGAGTGTATTCATCCATTGAGGTGGTCTCAGGGGTTTCCTACTCCTCTTCTCTTCCAAGGGTGACTGAAGTTATTAACACAGATGCAACTTCCGACACTATGACAGTTTCCCTTTACAATTGCATAATCCTTTCAACTTCCTCTAATAGCCTTTGTGCCTATTATCTATCCACTATATTTTCTATACCTTCCTGTTGAGATTGTGCCACTTCATCTTCCCCTACTATTTTCTCTAGAAATTCTATTTGTTTATTCCCAGATAGGGCCATGATCTTGACCAGGTCTAGTTTTTATTTCTTCTACAAAACTTCCTCCTAGTTTGCGACATTCTCTGTGAATATTTCCTCATCTAAATATTCATGTGGGTATAACCAATGAGACACCACCTTACTTGCATGCTCAACTAATAACGCCCTAGGGTCGTGTTTCTTGTATCTTCCGGTGGCGATCATGTACTCTACCTGACTCTCATATTATTGTTTGGCTTGTGTAGTATCCTTCATGAAATGGTATCCCACATAAAACCCATAGGGAATAAATATTTTATTCTTATCCTTTACCAGAGATGAATTGAACCCTTGTAGTATGGTCTGGTAGAATATTTCTCCTAACACCATCTTGTCAGGTATGTGGATTGGCAATAAGTATGGTGCTCCGATGGATCCATAAATTCTGATATATGTTGTTCTTTCCTCTAAGTACCAATTCCGAATCTTGGATATTACTTTCCTTGCTTCTTCAGAGAGTCTTGGGAAATTTTGTTTAAAAAAAGTTAAAGAATATACTCGAGATATGAAGCCATCACAAATTAAATAAATTGATCTCTTGTACTTGTTCTCCAATGGGATTCTAAAGGAAACATGTACAATCACTTCGGTGCCAGCTTAGGCTCAGATCAAGGAACACATTCCTAGCACATATTGTATCCAAGAGATACGATGCCATGTAGAATGCAAGGGTTTCTCCACGTTTTGGGTTTTTCACTTCCTCTAACTTGGCCGTGCTTGTTGATTCCTAAAAAACCAAAACATAAAATTCCTTCCTACAAATGGGTTGCAATGCTTTATTACTTATATATATTTTAAATAATACTAGATAGGTGGGACCCCTTGATAAAAAAAATGATAGAAATAACTCCTCTTATTGCACTCATAATCACCTTACAATATAGATTCACAGTTTGAGAATAAGAGTGGAAATCCTAACCTATTTCCATGTGCAACTAATGGTTATTAATTGTGCTAAGAAATTTGATTTCAAAATGGAGGAAAGGTTTATTTTATTAAACATATTAGTTCACTTTTGCTACACTATATTTTGATATATTTCTCCAAATATGGTCTTATACAAACTCATAATACATTTACATATATGGGAAAACAACTATTAGGTTGATTGGAAATTTTCTACTAGAAAGGTATGCGTGACATGTTATTTTGATGTTTGGTGTTAAATGGGCATATAATAGATGTAAAAATCCATGAGGGATCCCGATTCAAGTTTGAACATGGAAATGTAATGTTATTTTGGATGATTCGATGGTTGATATTATTGATGGAACAAGTATTAGAGGCTAAGTGCGTTCCATAGTCGGATGTGATCGATGGAATTTAATGTGGAAAGAGGAGAAGCGATGTGCATTTACTGCACGTCATTCTTACCCTACCTCGAAGCCGCCACCTTCACTATTCCATTCACGCTTGTTGTGCTTGCTCTGGCTAGTAGCGCCTCCATTGTGCTCGGCCTTTGTCAAAACAAGTTGTGCTATGTTAATTTGCTAGCGTTCTTCTAACATGTATGGTCTTTTACCTCTTCATTCATGGACTGCATCCTGCTCCAGATAAAATTATTTTGTTGGCTCTTAGATTTTGTATGTGGAACACATTTGTTTTCCAAAGTTTACAATGGATTTGATGTGGGCATTCTGGCAGTGTGACTCACATTTTGATTTGGGTTTCTTCTTGTTAGCATTTAAGTGTTTCAAATGAAATTGTGATTCAACATTCTATTCTAATTGAATTCTTTGGCCGTATGGCGCCTGTAGAAAATGTGGTATTGCTTTGTTATGGTTGTTGACAAATGTTTGTGGGTGAGTGTGTTTAGTTTCATTCATTCTGTATGATTATTTTTTAGGGTTTCTTTTGTAAAATATAAACAACAGTCAATTTCATGATCCTTTTGTTGTATCTTCACTGCATATCCACACTTTCGAAGTCTAGAAAACCTTTCGTACTATCCATGCCACTATTTCAAAAGGTGATGGAGCCTTGTGTATTATCTTATAGTCACTCTAGGAAGTAAATATTTTGGATTTTCTTGCAACCATACCTTGAGGCCTGTGCCTATTTTTCATTCCCAAACCTTGTTTTTCTCATTCGATAATGTGGGCAAGTAAATAATATAAACCCATATTCTAAGTCTTGTTTAATGTTTTAACCAAACAATGGGAAAATGGATTCGACCCACAGAATCGTGGCCCGCTTGTTGTTTACCCATGAGGGAATTTTTCCGACTTGAATTTGATGTGGGTTTGATGCTCACCATGTTCACACTGGGGTTTTAACCTTGATTTGTTTTGGCAGTTGATATTTGGGGTTGTAATGTAAATTTTATGTGATTCACAGTCGAAGGGTTTTTCGATTGTTTTCCTCTCTTGCCAACTTGAGATATTATGGTCATGGTTTTATTTGAGTCAAATCGTTTTTTCGACAATTTCATGAAGAACACTTTACTAGTTTAAAGAACATATATGGTTTTAAAATAAAAAATGGAATCTTCATAATTTAATAACCCTGTCATTTTGTTGGAGATTGGTATTGGGCGGTTTAAAGAAAATATCATCATATCGTGGATATTGTAGCTTAAAAAGAATTGTTATGGATTCTGTGTTGAATCTTTAAAAAATGTTATGGCACAAACATAATTTGGTGGGAGTTTTGGAAATAAATGTGCATGATAACCAATGGATATTCAAATAATTTTGTGGATATTTAAATGATTGTTGTTGGATAATGGAAATGTTGATTTTAAAGTTAATGAATTATTCTTGTAACAGAACAAAAAGCGCTATTATTCTCGTTCATTGTCTCATTTTTCACTCATTATATGCCCACCACCTTCCCAATAACATTTATCCATCCCCTGTTCTGTTATCTTGAATATCATTTTTAAAGTAAAAATATTAAAGAGGATTGGATAATGATTCTGGGTTGGAAATTGTGACATTGAGATATTGTTTTTGGAAGAAAAGGACTCTGCATTTTCTTGAACAATATTCATTGTCGATTCTTGTCCATGCTACCATTTTTCATTCATTATAAACCCCCTCATATTCTCGATGACCCTATCATTCCCTGTTCAATTGCAGTTAATTATTAAATTAGATTTGGTGAAGTTGTGTCAATGGATGGATTGCATATGCTTATGTTGGGAATTATAGAGCCAACATATTGATTTTATTTAGGTAGAGTATTAGTGAATGGATTGATAAAAGTTTTCATATTCTTATTGGAATATTGCTTCAGGATGAGTTTCTTTAGTAGGGGAAGCAATGACAAAGGTGCAAATAGAGGTAGAGGAAACAATTGGAAAAGAGGCCATATAAGGCCATGATTTTCAATACATTTTGACGCTGATCCGCAAGAACTAAATAAACTTTTCCAAGATGAGTTTTTTAATCTAGTTGGCCAAGGAATTTTTCAACATAGGCTTGAGAGACCTCCTTTCTAGCCACACCAAAATTTCTCTGGTATCCATGTCCCCATTCATGTTTCTATGCAGCCAGAACCACCTGCAAATGATGGCTAGAAAGAGATCGTACATCAACCTGCTACACATCATAATGGTTGGCATAAAATATTGTTTCCATTGCCCCCTCCTACACCACCATTCAACCCAAATTCCCAAGCTGATCACATTGTTGTTGGATTATTGAGAGGGGGGTGAATCAATAATAGAGATTTTTAATCCTCTTAACCACAATATGAAAGTGTTATTTATTTTTATGATCAATATAGAATTATCATCCAATAAGTGCAGAGTAAATAAACCATGGACAAATGAACAATCATACATATACACAGTACACCAATATTTTTTACATGGAAACCCAATGCAGGAGAAAACCACATAATGTTTTTCATTATTTTTCATTAAGAATTACATTCATTGGAATCACCAACTTCCTTTGTTTTCCAGTTGCAACTGGAAGGAGGCTCCGACCCCCTATTTTCATGCTACAACCTGAGGGAAGCTCCAACTCCCCAATTCTTTGGCTACAACTAGAAGGAGCCTACAACTAGAAGGTGGCTACAATTGAAAGGTGGATACAACCACCTATCCTTGCCCCATCCAACCTCCCTAAAATATAAGTGTCAAATGTAAAAACTGGATATGTCACTGTCACAACTTGTTCTGTCAAATATGTCACTGAGAAACCTGTCATTGCATACTCATCAACCAATCTGATCTGACCACATATATCTCAAACACTATACGACAAGTTTGCACCTCAAACCATGTGCTATAAACTCACTATTATACAACCTCTAACTATACCAATAAATTCAGCAACATACCTCAACCAAAATCCCTTAAACATAAACCAATACTAAACTTCATTAGATCTACCTCAGATCAACTCTACAACAAGCCCTAAACTTCCAAGAGGGAATCCAACATATTTACAAGGAAAACCCTCAACCAAATTCATAAATTCAACACTACATATATGAAAACCATACCTCTTTCCTTCTTGTAGCGTTCTGCTACCGCGGTTTTACTGCTGCGGTTTTCCAACCACAATTTTTATGCCGCACTTTTTCCACCGCACTTTTTCTGCCACTATTTTTCTTCCGCACTTTTCCTTCCGCGATTTTTCTGCTGCACTTTTTCTATCGCACTTTTCCTACTGCAATCTTCCTGCCACGATTTTTCTTCCGCACTTTTCCTGCTGCAATTTTTCTGTCGTAGTTTTCCTGCTGTGATTTTTCTTCCGCACTTTTCCTGCCGTACTTTTTCTGCTGCGATTTTTCTGCTGCACTTTTTCTGACACACTTTTCTCTATCAATAATACATGCCCAAATAACCTTTCACAAAATATATATTCAATGATATTTAATAGGTGCTAATGGGAGAGCCTTTCTCTCTTATTTATACTTACATGTAGCTTCCTCAAGTGGTTACCTTCTAACCAACTTAACCCACTTTCCTTCTTTTAGGGATAACCCACTTCTAACCAATTTTCCACTTCTAACTCACTTTGCTACAAATAGTAAATTCTGGATACCATAATCCAAACTCTTTTGTACCCTTTAGATATCTGAATATCCTCTTTACTGCTAGAAGATGTGATTCCTTTGGTGTTGCTTAAAATCTTTCCACCTATCCAACTGTCTGCATTACATTTGGTATGGATGTTGTCACATAAAGTTAGCTGCCAATCATTAACCTGCACTACCTCTGATCTGCAGAATTTGAATCATCATCTTTACTTAACTTGCAACTCGTTTTCATAGGAGTACTGACTAGTTTACAATCTTCCATTCCGAACCTCTTTAGCATTTCTCTGATATACTTAGTTTGAGAAAAAAAAATTCCTTGGTTGCTTTGACATATCTGAAGACCCTAGAAAGAAAGATAGTTCTCCAAGTAATGACATTTCAAATTCATTCTACATATCCTTTGCAAATTTCCGGCTCAACCTATCATCATCACTTCCAAAAATAATATCATCAACATAAACTTCAATTAATAAAATACTATCTTGAATTACCTTGATGTAGAGGTTGTTGTTTGCATTTCCTTTCCTGAATCCTTGCTGCTATAAGTATCTGTCTAGTCTGGAATACCATGCTCTGGGGGCCTGCTTGAGACCATACAAGTCATATGCAAACATAGTATTCATTTTTTTATAACTAAAATCCTTTTGGTTTCTCAATGTATACTTCTTCTTCTAGTTCTCCATTCAAAAAAGTTGATTTCACATCCATCTGATACACTTTAATATGATTTGAACATGCATAAGTTAGTACAATCTGATTGCTTCCATTCTGGCAACTGAGGCAAATGTCTCTTCAAATTCGATACCTTCAACATGTGTGTATCCTTTACATACCAATCTAGCTTTGTTCCTGGTAACCTATCCATCTTCATTCAATTTATTTCTGAAGACCCATCTTGTGTCGATCACATTCTTGTACCTTGGTCTTGGAACCAATTCCAAAGTGTCATTCTTCTCTATCTAATCCAATTCTTCATCCATGGCCTTTATCCATAATTCATCCTTGCTGGATTCTTCAAAACTGTTTGGTTCAATTGAAGATAAGAGTGCTAGGTGCAGTTGTTCTGGTGAACAAATTCTTCTTCTAGTATCAAGTCCTGCATCTTTGTTCTTGTTAATATGATTTGATGAATGATTCTTTTGTATTCATTTTCTAGGTGTCTTTGGAGGTACTTGTTGTTCTTTCTCTTCTACTTCTATTTGATCTTCTTCATCTTCCCCTTATTTTTCTTCTTCATCCTTCGCTTATTCTTCGTAAACTTGTTCCACTGACTCTTTTTCTTCTTCTTTTAATTTTCCTCCACCTTTGTCATCAACTGTTACATTGATGCTTTCCACAACTTTGTTGAGCCTTAGATTGTAACATTTATATGCTTTCCTTGTACTTGAGTAACCAACAAGTAAACCTTTGTCTACACGAGAATCAAACTTTCCCATTCTTCCATATTCTCTTTTGATGTAGCATTTGCTTCCAAAGACTCTGAAGTGCTTCACATTTGCTAGTCTTCCTTTCCATAGATAGTAAGGATTTTTTTCACTGTTTTCCTGAGCATTACTCTATTTTGAATGTGAACTATTGTATGCACTACATGTGTCGAAAAAACATCTAAATACTTGGAATCCATTAACATTGTTTGAGCCATTTCCTGTACTTTCTTGTTCTTTCTTTCGACGACCTCATTTCGTTGAGGTGTTATAGCAACGGATAATTTCCTTTTTATACCATGCTTGCTGCAGAAACCCATAAATTCCTTTGAAGTAAAATATCCTCCATTATCACATCTCAAGCATTTGATTTTTGAATCTATTTCATTTTCAACCATTTCCTTGTATACCTTGAAGTTTTCAAATGCTTTTGACTTATTCCCGAGAAAACAAATTGCAATTATTCTTGTATAATCATCAACCAACAACATAAAATATTGCTCACCTTTTAAACCCTTTGTTCTATTTGTTCCAACTAGATCAATATGCACAATTTCCAGTGGTCTTGTCATTGAATATTCCTTTCATTTGAACCTGGTCTTTGTTTTCTTTCCTCGTTGACAATGCTTGCATAAAGTGTTGGTTGTATTTGTGATCTGGGGCATTTATCTGACTACTTCCTTTTTGTTGACTTTGATAAGGTTATCAAAGTTTATGTGACCCATTCTTCTGTGCCATAGCCAAACTTCATGTTCTTTCCCTAGACAACACTTTTCACTTCCAATTTCACTTAATACATATATGTTGCTTGAAGTTCTTACAGCCATTGCAACCAATTTTCTTGAACTTTATTTTCTTATCTCACATTTATGTGAATCAAACATAAGCTTGTGACCTTGGTCACACATTTGACTTACACTTAGAATATTATGTTTCATATCTTCCACTAATAGAACATTTTATTCCTTGGTATCCTTGTTTCCAATTCTGACTGTCCCCTTTCCAATGATTCTAGTTGAGTCGTCGTTTCCAAAGGAGACTGATCCATCTCTTTCCTTTCTCAGTGTTAGAAACATGTCTTCATCACCTATCATGTTCTTTGAAAAACAACTATCAACATACCAACCACGTTTCTTATGCTTAGCTTGTAGAGCGAGTGTTCATTATTCATTTTTATATTGATTCTGATTTCTTATCCATGTTCTCTTCTAAGGTTCCTGTCTGTGACTGTTGTTATTCTTTTGTGATTCTCTAGGAGGGACTATCATTCTACAATATTTGGCCATGTGTCCAAAGTTGTTGCACTTGTAGCATTCTACTTCAGTGCTCAATGATTCAAACCTGTTGTAGCTTCTTATCTGTGTTTCACTAGGCCTTCTTGGATAACCATCTTGTGTATGACTTTCAAAGTTGTTTTTGTTCCTGCTATTATCTCTGCAATTTACAACTTTATGTACAAAATTATTTCATGCATAACATAAACCAAAAAAGATAGTTTGATACATGGAAGTTGAAGATCGTCTGAAATGAGTTACTCTTATGAATCTTTCATCTTCCTAAGACTTGTTTGTTTCTGACTGTCGTTGATTCTAAAATCTAAATCTTCTCGGTGGAGGAGTGTCCCTATGATATTCCTTATAGAACTTCCTATCCCCTCCGACCGTTTCTGCATAGATTTTTGGATCTGTTTCTTGATTTGTTTTTTTGGAGCTTGATCCCTTTTCTTTTTGATTGTATCCAAGTCCGGACTTGTCATGATTAGGTATTTGACTGTCGATAATTTCATCCAAAACTTTTGAGCTGTTCTGCATGTTTTTCTTTTGAAGATCCTTTCTCAAAATGAAAAGATTTGCTTCCAAATTTCCAATGATCATGTCTCTTTCTTCTAAATGTTCTTTGAGTGCTTCTTCAATTATTTTATCTTCTTCTATTTGAACCTTCAATTCCATGATCATCTGCTCTAGTTCTTGAGTGTGTTTTTTCTTGTCTAGTTCTGCTTGGAGCTTCTAGTTTTTCTTGTTTTATGTTTTTATAACTTCTATAGCACTAAACAATTCTTCTTGGTAGTCAACTTCTGCCTCTTCATATTATTCTTTGGTGTCTTATTTATCGGAATATTCAATTGCCATGGATATAACTTTTTATATCTCACTTTCACTGACGTCATCTTCATTTGATGAGGAGTTTTCTTTTTTGGTGTAAAAACTTTTCTTGATGACTTTCTTTTTGGTTCTTTTGCCTTTATATGTTGTTTTCTATTTGAATCATCTTCATCATTTCTTTTCTTTTTTCTTATGAGGAAATTTGTTACCAAAATTACCAATACCATCACAATTAAAACAAATCAATGGAATATTACCTTTATATCTACTACCGGTTCCCTTTTTCAATATTTTGACAAAGTTGACCACTTCTTCATCATCTTCTGAGATGTCATTATTGCTGCTATATTCTTTTTCTTTTTGCTTTCCCTTTTTCTTTCAATTTTTGGATGCTTTCAATGCTGCGTCTTTTATACCTGAATTTTCCTGTTAAATTCTCATTTTATAGGCTGTGAAGATTCCATGAAGTTCATCCATGATTATTGAGTCTAGATATGCTCTTTCTTCTAGTGCTAAGATCTTAGGATCAAATCTCATTGGAAGAGATATTAGTACCTTTTAAATAATTACAGATTCTTCGATTTCTTCTCCCAATCCTATGATTGCATTCACTGTTTCATCAACTCGTAAGAAGTAAGCTACAATATTCTCATCTTCCTTCATCTTTAGCTGTTCGAATTGACCTCTATAAGTTTGAAGCTTTGTTGTTTTGACTTTTTAATCTCCTTCATAAATATTTTGAAGTTTGTTCCAAATATCTTTAGCAGAGCTACAATGTATAACTTTGGTATATACCGAATCAAAAATACCATTCATAAGTGCATTTGTGGCTTTTAAATTATTTAGACTGAGTTTATTTCCATTGTCATTTGTTGGTTCTTTGTATCCATATACAATTGATTTCCAAAATTCAAATCCCTGTGCCTATACATATGTTTTCATCCTTATTCTCTATAATGCATACTTTTGTCCATCAAACTGAGGTATTCCATTTTTATACATACTGTTTCTCTCCATGATCTACCTTTTAGTGGTTAAACTGATTTTTGAAGGAACCTGCTCTAATACCAATTTTTGGATTACTGAGAAGGGGGGTGAATTGGTAATAGAGATTTTAAATCCTTTTAACCATAGTATGCAGGTGTTATTTATATTTATGATCAATATAGAATTATCAACCAATAAGTGTAGAGTAAATAAACCATGAAAAATGAACAATCATACACATACATAATACACCAATATTTTTTACGTGGAAACCCAATGCAAGAGAAAACCACATAATGCTTTTTATTATTTGTATTTAAGAATTACATTCATTGGAAGCACCAACTTCCTTTGTTTTCCAACTGCAACTAGAAGGAGGCTCCGACCCCCTATTTTTAGGCTACAACCTGAGGGAAGATCCAACTCCCCAATTCTCTGGATACAACAAGAAGGAGGCTATAACTCCCTATGTTCTCTAGATACAACCGGAAAGTATCTACAACCACCTATCCTTTCCCCATACAACCACAATGAAATATAAGCACCAAATGTAGAAACTGAATATGTCATTATCACAACCTATTCTGTCAAATCTATCACTGAGAAACCTATCGTTGTATACTCATCAACCAATTTGATCTGATCACATATACCTCAAACACTATACCACAAGTATGTGCCTCAAAACATGTGCTAGAACCTCACTATTATACAACCTCTATATGTACCAATAACTTCAACAACATACCTCAACCAAACCCCTCAAACATGAACCAATACTAAACTTCAATAGATCTACCTCAGATCAACTCTACAACAATCCCTAAAATTACAAGAGGGAATCCAACAGATTTACAAGAAAAACCATCAACCAAATTCATAAATTCAACACTACACATATGAAAACCATACCTTTTTTCTTCTTGTAGCGTTCTGCTGCCACGATGTTTTTGCTGTGATTTTTCTACCACAATTTTTCTACTGCGGTTTTTCCGCCGCGATTTTTCTGTCGCACTTTTACTGCCACAAATTTTCTTCCGCACTTTTAATGCCACACTTTTTTTGATGCACTTTTCCTACCACACTTTTTCTGCCGTGATTTTTCTGATTGATCTGAAAATAGAAGGCTGACTTGTTATGCTATGCAAGCACCCACTTCTTCATTAAAATAAACTTTACAAGACCTTGCTTCATGTGTATAAATATGCCAGATAAATTATGTGCTAAGTTTTATGCTTCTTCCTTTAAAGGTTTATGTGTGATGATATGTTCTTTTAAATGGTTAAATATGTATTTTCAATAAATACACAGCAACATAACTTGCATCAAATAAACCATCAAACACACAACAAGAAC
>JASDQU010735887.1:138366-167736 GCA_032191745.1 Picea mariana | reverse complement strand
CCATTCATCGCCTTCCCTCATGCGAATCTGGTGATAACCGCTTTTCAAATCAATCTTTGAAAAGTACCTTGCTCCGCTCAAGCAATCCATCAGATCATCCATTCTTGGCAATGGAAACCTGTACCTGATGGTTATCTTATTGATCGCTCTCGAGTTGGTACACATCCTCCAGCCTCCATCTTTCTTCGGACTGAGTACTGTTGGAATAGCACATGGAATCAAGCTTTCCCCGACTAACCCTTTGTCCAACAACTCCTGGACTTTCCTTTTAACCTCTTCATTTTCTTGCGGCATCAACCTATATGCGGCTTTGTTTGGAAAACTAGCTCCTGGTATGAGATCAATGTGATGACTCACACTCCTCATCGGTGGCAACGAACGAGGTAATTCATCCACTATGATGTCAGCGAACTCTTCCAGAAGTTCCTGAACTTCATCTGGTAAATCATCCACTCTTGTGCTAGTCAAAACAATTCTCGGTTTCCTGATCACAAAGAATTGTGGATCTTCCTTCTTCTTCACCTCTGTAATAAGTTCCTTCCCACTCATGAGAAGTACTGTGTTGTTTACTTCCGGCTTCACCTCCTTATCTTTCATCGGAAGCAACATATGGGTTCTCCCATTCTTCTCCAAGGCATATGTGTTCATTCTCCCATCATGAATCACATTTCTATCATATTGCCATCATCTACCCAGCAATAGATGACAAACATCCATGGGAATAACATCACACAAGATTTTATCATTATATCCACCTATCTTGAATTCAACCAAGCATTGTTTAGTAATAGTTACCTGGTGTCCTTTCTGTAGCCATGAAACTCTGTATGGGCTTGGATGATTAGTCGTCTCCAGCTCCAGCTTCTCTACCATCTCTATGGATACGAGATTATCCGTGCTACCACTTTCTACGATGACCTTGCACACCCTGTCCTTGGTCCTGCAAGCAGTCCTAAAGAGTCTAGTCCTTTGGACTGAACTTTCTACCTCCTTCTCGGGTGTCAAAAGGAATTTTTGCATCATAAGTGATCTTCCGCCTTCAGCGTCTTCTGCCTCAACATCCCGCCTCTGCGCTTCGATGATGTGAGCTTCTCCAATGTCCTTCTTTTTCTCTAGACACTCATAAGACTTGTGTCCATTCTTCCCACATGTGAAGCATGTGATTACTCCACCTCTTCCTCTGCCTCGACCTCTAGTACGAGGAATAGTATTTGCGTCAGCTTAATCTCCCCTCTGCTCATTATGTTGTCCTCTCTGCTCAGCATATTGCTGCCCTTGTTGTGAGGTTCCACCTCTCTCTATGCGAGTCTGAGGTTTCTTCCACTCCTCCTTGGGCTTCTGGTATTTGTCCTGGGAAACTACCTTGCCTCTGGGCTGACTTCTGCCTCGGCCCCTCTGACTCTGCTTTCGGCTCAACTTCTCTTCTACTTTCAGAGCCATCTGATAAGCATCTTCCACCGTTCTTATGGTTACCATGCTCATCTCGTCCTAGATATCATATCTCAAGCCATTCATATACCTGGCGACTTTCTCATCATCGCTCTCTCGATGACCTGCCCTAATGTTTAGTCAATAGAATTCCTCAGTGTATTCTTCACTGTCATCAGCTTCTGTCTCAGGTTCTGCATTTGCCTGAAAAGAGTAATTTGATAATCTCTCGGGATGAACTTCGCCTTCATCTTCATGATCATCCGATCCCAGCTCTTGATCTTCTACTTGCCCTTGCAGCGTCTGTCAGCTTGTAGCTCATCCCACCACAATGCTGCATGTCCTTTCAAGCTCATAACAGCATGCTTGACTTTCTTATCCTCTTCAACATCTTCATAGTCGAAGTATGTGTCAAGAGCTCTAATCCAATCTAGAAGCTCCTCTACATCCAAGTTTCCCTCATAAACTGGAATGTCCATCTTTGCTCTTGCACCCATCCCGGCAATAGCTTTTATCAAACGCTCATTTGATGCATCTTCGGCTGCAACTTATTCTCCATTTTCAACCTCTATCTCACTTTCGGAATCACTAAGATCCCCTGCACTTGCTGTGCGTCTTTGCGCTATCTCCATGTCTTTGAGTCTTGCTTGCAAATCATGCATTTGCCTCTCCATTTCTGGATTTGTTACCTGCCTGCCTCTTCTTCGCACCTCCCTATCCTCTGGATCAGGTGACTGTCTTTCTCCCCTCAGCGGCATCGTGAATTTCCTCCTCTGCTATAGAAATCAAAGAAATTTTCTCACTCTGATACAACTTGATGGCTATGCAGCCCCTTCACCACCTGCAGGTAAGAAGGTTCATGCGCACACACAGGATCTTCTCTTCTTTTCAGCCCGAAGAAATGAAACGTCCTTCTATTTCCCTATCAGGAAATCTACACCCACAGAAATCTCTGTGCGATCCCCTCTCTGCACTCGGAGGATTGGAACTCGCAGCTTCGCAAGTTCGAAGGTCGAACGCTATACTCTCGGATCCTCGAGACCCAATATTCCAATCAGCACTGACCTTATCTTAACTTGTCGGGATTTTTTCTCTATCATGATTTCACTACTCGTGATATCGATCACTTTGGTTTAGAAACTCCTGATACCCGATGTGCCAAAACTCCGACGCGCACGTGCAGGTTGACTATTCCACTTCCCATCACTTCTATCAGGATTTCAGGGTTCGCGGGTTCACGAATCATGATTTCAATGGTTTCGGGACTTTGCTTTCCCCGAACTTTGATACGGTGTGCCACCTGTCATCCACTCTGACTCTTGTGGTCCCACACAGCTCTCCCTATCGGAATATCGCGTTTCGCAATTCCAACCTGCAAGAGTATCCTGTCCTCGAAACTCTCGATTCTCTGAACCCCGACTCCTCTGAATTTCCTGACACACGTCCCAATGATGGTCAGGATATTGCGGATCGTGATATCGCAATTTTTGCGGTAATAATTTGGAGCTTCGACTCACGAAACCCCGATTCACGATATGCGTGTGAATCCAACGGTCCTTGTGACCCTGATCAATGGCTCTACCCCTCCTGATCTTGGAACCCTTTTACGTTCTCGTTGTAACCTCCTTGCACCTCCGCAAGATCTAATGGCCCTCGGAACTTCGTGAAATCTCCTCGGAGAAATTTGTCTGTCCGCTCTTCCTGATGGAAGTCTGCAAAATGACTAAGTGTCTCCCCACAAGACTCGTCCACCTGCTCGCCAATCTGCGACGCCCTTGCAACTTCAAGTCGCAACTTATCCTCGTTGTTCTTCAACAAACTCAAGGCCTATTCCTTCTAATATTTCCACGACTTCAATTCTTCTTGGAAACCTCTTGCATGCACTCCTTGCGGAAAACCTTCAACATTCATCTAAGTGTTGAAGTTCTTTGACTCTACGCACACCTGCAATAGCAGTCCTTCAAAGCTTCACTCAGGTTCGCAACCCTGAGACCTTTAACCAGCCTGTGCACTCCTTGCATGGCTCCTGTTTCCAACTGCACTTAGGAGGAAATGAGAACAAAAGCTACCCCTATCTAAACCCTCTGTCAACGCACTCCTTGTGGACACTTCGAATGCACTCCTTGCAGAAATTCTCCGTCTCAAATAGAGAAACAATTGAAACTCATTCTCTCTTCCTCTCAGACTTCAATTCAACATGAAATCACATACACAACAACAAAGAAAATGCATAACAGGAAGCAAACCTTCATGAGCATATCAACATCAATACACAGAGAACAACACAAACCATGAATTTGAATCAAAGCTTTCTTCTATTAATTCAAATGTCTGTACATGGGTGTTCTTACACAGCTCTCTGCTTGCTCTTGCTCAAATGCTTCTAACTACTGATACAATGCACAATGAGGGTGTCTATATCCCATTTCCCTCTTGCGCTCTAAAGCTATCAAATCTAGAATTAAATTCCTATCTACATGCATTAACTATTTTAAATGTCGTCTATCTACTAAGGATGAGAGCTATCTGCTCAAGGTCCATTTACAATATACAAGTGCGCTTTCACTTAATGCTCATTTAAGATTTGCGCAACAATATCAAGGTGTTTCAAAATCTAGGCTAGCTTTGTCCAGCTATTTTCCGCTTCCCCGCTGGCTCGCTTGATGTGTTGGCGATGCTCCTGCATCACAATGTAACATTTGATGAGAAAGGTGGAGGAAAATTAAAAGAAGAAGAAAAAGAGTCAGTGGAACAGGTTTACAAAGAAGAAGCGAAGGATGAAGAAGCAACATAAGGGGAAGATGAAGAAGATAAAATAGAAGTAGAAGAGAAAGAACAACAAGTACCTCCAAAGACTCCTAGAAAATGAATACAAAAGAATCATTCATCAGATCATATTAACGGGAACAAAGATGAAGGACTTGATACTAGAAGAAGAATTTGTTCACCAGAACAACTGCACCTAGCACTCTTATCTTCAATTGAACCAAACAGTTTTGAAGAATCCAGCAAGGATGAATTATGGATAAAGGCCATGGATGAAGAATTGGATTAGATAGAGAAGAACGACACTTGGGAATTGGTTCCAAGACCAAGGTACAAGAATGTGTTCGACACAAAATGGGTCTTCAGAAATAAATTGAATGAAGATGGACAGGTTACCAGGAACAAAGATAGATTGATATGTACAATATACACACATGTTGAAGGTATCAAATTTGAAGAGACATTTGCCTCAGTTGCTAGAATGGAAGAAATCAGATTGTACTAACTTATGCATGTTCAAATAATATTAAAGTGTATCAGATGGACATGAAATCAAGTTTTTTGAATGGAGAACTAGAAGAAGAAGTATACATTGAGCAACCAGAAGGATTTCAGTTTAAAAAAATGAATATTATGTTTGCATATGACTTGTATGGTCTCAAGTAGGCCCCCAGAGCATGGTATTCTAGACTAGACAGATACTTATAGCAGCAAGGGTTCAGGAAAGGAAATGCAGACAACAACCTCTACATCAAGGTAACTCAAGATAGTATTTTATTAATTGAAGTTTATGTTGATGATATTATTTTTGGAAGTGATGATGATAGGTTGAGCCAGAAATTTGCAAAGGATATGTAGAATGAATTTGAAATGTCGTTACTTGGAGAACTATCCTTCTTTCTAGGTCTTCAGATATGTCAAAGCAACCAAGGAATTTTTTTTTCTCAAACTAAGTATATCATAGAAATGATAAAGAGGTTCGGAATGGAAGATTGCAAACTAGTCAGTACTCCTATGAAAACCAGAATCAAGTTAAGTAAAGATGATGATTCAAATTCTACAGATCAGAGGTAGTACAGGTCAATGATTGGCAGCTAACTTTATGTGACAACATCCATACCAGATGTAATGCAGACAATTGGATAGGTGGAAAGATTTCAAGCAACACCAAAGGAATCACATCTTCTAGCAGTAAAGAGGATATTCAGATATCTAAAGGGTACAAAAGAGTTTGGATTATGGTATCCAAAATTTACTATTTGTAGCAAAGTGAGTTAGAAGTGGAAAAGTGGTTAGAAGTGGGTTATTCCTAAAAGAAGGAAAGTGGGTTAAGTTGGTTAGAAGGTAACCACTTGAGGAAGCTACATGTAAGTATAAATAAGAGATAAAGGCTCTCCCATTAGCACCTATTAAATATCATTGAATATATATTTTGTGAAAGGTTATTTGGGCATGTATTATTGATAGAGAAAAGTGCGTCAGAAAAAGTGCGACAGGAAAAGTGCAGAAGAAAAATCACAGCAGGAAAACTACGAAAGAAAAATTGTGGCAGGAAAAGTGTGGAAGAAAAATCGTTGCAGGAAGATTGCGGTAGGAAAAGTGCGACAGAAAAAGTGCAGCAGAAAAATCGCGGAAGGAAAAGTGCGGCAGAAAAATAGTGGTAGAAAAAGTGCGGTGGAAAAAGTGCGGCATAAAAATTGTGGTTGGAAAATCGTAGCAGTAAAACCGCTGTAGCAGAACACTACAAGAAGGAAAAAGATATGGTTTTCATATGTGTAGTGTTGAATTTATGAATTTGGTTGAGGGTTTTCCTTGTAAATATGTTGGATTCCCTCTTGGAAGTTTAGGGATTGTTGTAGAGTTGAACTGAGGTAGATCTAATGAAGTTTAGTATTGGTTTATGTTTGAGGAATTTTGGTTGAAGTATGTTGTTGAAGTTATTGGTACAATTAGAGGTTGTATAATAGTGAGGTTATAGCACATGGCTTGAGGTACAAACTTGTTGTATAGTGTTTGAGATATATGTGATCAGATCAGATTGGTTGATGAGTATACAATGACAAGTTTCTCAGTGACAGATTTGACAGAACAAGTTGTGACAGTGACATATTCAGTTTCTACATTTGAAATATATTTCAGGGAGGTTGGATG
This sequence comes from Picea mariana, assembly GCA_032191745.1. NCBI lineage: Eukaryota > Viridiplantae > Streptophyta > Pinopsida > Pinales > Pinaceae > Picea > Picea mariana. The sequence goes on along the minus strand of JASDQU010735887.1, from coordinate 161,391 downwards.
GGGCAAGGATAGGTGGTTGTATCCACCTTTCAGTTGTAGCCACCTTCCATTTGTAGGCTCCTTCTAGTTGTAGCCAAAGAATTGGGGAGTTGGAGCTTCCCTCATGTTCTAGCATGAAAATAGGGGGTCGGAGCCTCCTTCCAGTTACAGCTGGAAAACAAAGGAAGTTGGTGATTCCAATGAATGTAATTCTTAACAACAAATAATGAAAAACATTCTGTGGTTTTCTCCCGCATTGGGTTTCCATGTAAAAAATATTGGTGTACTGTGTATGTGTATGATTTTTCATTTGTCCATGGTTTATTTACTCTACACTTATTGGATGATAATTCTATATTGATCATAAAAATAAATAACACTTTCATATTGTGGTTAAGAGGATTAAAAATCTCTATTATTGATTCACCCCCCTCTTAGTAATCCAACAACAATGCGATCATCTTGGGAATTTGGGTTGAATGGTGGTGTAGGAGGGGGCAATGGAAACAATATGGTATGCCAACCATTATGATGTGTAGTAGGTTGATGTACGATCTCTTTCCAGCCATCATTTGCAGGTGGTTTTGGCTACATAGAAACATGAATGGGGACATGGATACCAGAGAAATTTTGGTGTGGCTGGAAAGGAGGTCTCTCAAGCCTATGTTGCAAAATTCCTTGGCCAACTAGATTAAAAAACTCATCTTGGAAAAGTTGATTTAGTTCTTGCGGATCAACGTCAAAATGTATTGAAAATCATGGCCTTCTATGGCCTCTTTTCCATTTTTTTCCTCTACCTCTATTTGCACCTTTGTCATTGCTTACCCTACTAAAGAAACTCATCCTGAAGCAATATTCCAATAATAATATGAAAACTTTTATCAATCCATTCACTAATACTCTACCTAAATAAAATCAATATGTTGGCTCTATAATTCCCAACATAAGCATATGCAATCCATCCATTGACACAACTTCACCAAATCTAATTTAATAATTAACTACAATTGAACAGGGAATGATAGGGTCATCGAGAATACGAGGGGGTTTATAATGAATGAAAAATGGTAGCATGGACAGGAATCAACAATGAATATTGTTCAAGAAAATGCAGAGTCCTTTTCTTCCAAAAACAATATCTATGTGTCACAACTTCCAACCAAGAATCATTATCCAATCCTCTTTAATATTTTTACTTTAAAAATGATATTCAAGATAACAGAACAGGGGATGGATAAAATGTTATTTGGAAGGTGGTGGGCGTATAATTAGTGAAAAATGAGACAATGAACGGGAATAATAGCGATTTTTGTTCTGTTACAAGAATAATTCATTGACTTTAAAATCAACATTTCCATTATCCAACAACAATCATTTAAATATCCACAAAATTATTTGAATATCCATTGGTTATCATGCACATTTATTTCCAAAACGCCCACCAAATTATGTTTGTGCCATAACATTTTTTTTAAGATTCAACACACAGAATCCATAACAATTCTTTTTAACCTACAATATCCACGATATGATGATATTTTCTTTAAACCGCCCAATACCAATCTCCAAGAAAATGACAGGGTTATTAAATTATGCAGATTCCATTTTTTTATTTTAAAACCATATATGTTCTTTAAACTAGTAAAGTGTTCTTCATGAAATTGTCGAAAAACGATTTGACTCGGTTAAAACCATGACCATAATATCTCAAGTTGGCATGAGAGGAAAACAATCGAAAAACCCTTCGACTGTGAATCACATAAAATTTACATTACAACCCCAAATATCAGCTGCCAAAACAAATCAAGGTTAAAACCCCAGTGCGAACATGGTGAGCATCAAACCCACATCAAATTCAAGTCGACAAAATTCCCTCATGGGTAAACAACAAGCGGGCCACGGTTTTGTGGGTCAAATCCATTTTCCCATTGTTTGGTTAAAACATTAAACAAGACTTCGAATATGGGTTTATATTCTTTACTTGCCCACATTATCGAATGAGAAAAACAAGGTTTGGGAATGAAAAATAGGCACAGGACTCAAGGTATGGTTGCAAGCAAAGCCAAAATATTTACTTCCTAGAGTGACTATAAGATAATACACAAGGGTCCATCACCTTTTGAAACAGTGGCATGGATAGTACGAAAGGTTTTCCAGACTTCGAAAGTGTGGATATGCAGTGAAGATACAACAAAATGATCATGAAACTGACTGTTGTTTATCTTTTACAGAAGAAACCCTAAAAAATAATCATACAAAATGAGTGAAATTGAACACACTCACCCACAAACATTTGTCAACAACCATAACAAAACAATACCACATTTTCTATAGGTGCCATACTGCCAAAGAATTCAATTAGAATAGAAAGTTGAATCACAATTTCATTTGAAACACTTAAATGCTAACAAGAAGAAACCCAAATCAAAATGTGAGTCACACTACCAAAATGCCCACATCAAATCCATTGTAAACTTTGGAAAACAAATGTGTTCCACATGCAAAATCTAAGATCCAACAAAATAATTTTATCTGGAGCAGGATGCAGTCCATGAATGAAGAGGTAAAAGACCATACATGTTAGAAGAACGCTAGCAAATTAACATAGCACAATTTGTTTCACCAAAGGCCAAGCAGAGTGGAGGCACTACTAGCCAGAGCAAGCACAACAAGTGTGAATGGAATAGTGAAGGTGGCGGCTTCGAGGTAGGGTAAGAATGATGTGCAGTAAATGCACGTTGCTTCTCCTCTTTCTGCATTAAATGCCATCGATCGCATCCGACTATGGAGCGCACTTAGCCTCCAATACTTGTTCCATCAATAATATGAACCATCAAATCATCCAAAATAACATTGCATTTCCATGTTCAAACTTGAATCGGGATCCCTCATGGATTTTTACATCTATTATATGCCCATTTAACACCAAACATCAAAATAACATGTCACGCATACCTTGCTAGTGGAAAATTTCCAATCAACCTAATAGTTGTTTTCCCATATATGTAAATGTATTATGAGTTTGTATAAGACCATATTTGGAGAAATATATCAAAATATAGTGTAGCAAAAGTGAACTAATATGTTTAATAAAATAAACCTTTCCTCCATTTTGAAATCAAATTTCTTAGCACCCTTAATAACCATTAGTTGCACATGGAAATAGGTTAGGATTTCCACTCTTATTCTCAAATTGTGAATCTATATTGTAAGGTGATTATGAGTGCAATAAGAGGAGTTCTTTCTATCATTTTTTTTATCAAGGGGTCCCACCTATCTAGTATTATTTAAAATTTATATAAGTAATAATGCATTGCAACACATTTGTAGGAAGGAATTTTATGTTTTGGTTTTTTAGGCATCAACAAGCACAGTCAGGTTAGAGGAAGTGAAAAACCCAAAACTCGGAGAAACCCTTGCATTCTACATGGCATCGTATCTCTTGGATACAATATGTGCTAGGAATGTGTTCCTCGGTATGAGCTTAAGTTGGCACCGAAGTGATTGTACATGTTTCCTTTAGAATCTCATGGGAGAACAGGTACAAGAGATCAATTTATTTAATTTGTGATGGCTTCATAGCTCGAGTATATTCTTTAAATTTTTTTAAACAAAATTTCCCAAGACTCTCTGAAGAAACAAGGAAATCAATATCCAAGATTCGACATTGGTACTTAGAGGAAAGAAGCACATATATCAGAATTTTCAGGTCCATCGAAGCACCATACTTATTGCCAATCCACATACCTGACAAGATGGTGTTAGGAGAAATCTTCTACCAGACCATACTGCAAGGGTTCAATTCATCTCTGGTAAAGGATAAGAAGAAAATATGTATTCCCTATGGGTTTTATGTGGGATACCATTTCATGAAGGATACTACACAAGCCAAACAATAATATGAGAGTCAGATAAAGTACATGATCGCCACCGGGAAATACAAGAAACACGACCCTAGGGCGTTGGTAGTTGAGCATGCAAGTAAGGTGGTGTCTCATTGGTTGTACCCACATGAATATTTAGATGACGAAATATTCACAGAGAATGTCGCAAACTAGGAGGAAGTTTTGTAGAAGAAATAAAAACCAAACCTGGTCAATATCATGGCCCTATCTGGGAATAAACAAATAGAATTTCTAGAGAAAACAGTAGGGGAAGATGAAGTGGCACAATATCAATAGGAAGGTATAGAAAATATAGTGGATAGATAAGAGGCACAAAGGCTATTAGAGGAAGTTGAAAGGATTATGCAATTGTAAAGGGAAATTGTCATAGTGTCGGAAGTTGCATCTGTGTCAATAAATTCAGTCACCCTCAGAAGAGAAGAGGACCAGGAAACCCCTGAGACAACCTCAATGGATGAATACACTCCACAACATACTTCAGGGTGAACACTAATAGGAGGACCAGAAACTGAGCTAATCATTTTTCCCAATGTCCTGGGACAATTATCCCTTGTCATTGTTGACTTGATCACAATATATAGTGACAGCGAGGAGGTAGACACTTCAGTGCCTATTGTAAATGAAGAAGTAACAAAGGTGTTAGATACGATGTCCCAAGGACCAAAATATTTAGGTGAGGAAACAAAGATGAATATAATTGAAGGTGATCAAGCATCCAAAACCAAACACCACGGCCACTGGAGAAATGGGGAAGCAGTATCAAAGGCCACATTCAACTAGGAGATAAAAATTATAATGGTAATAAAACTTCCATCAAGAGAAGTGATGCACCAATGAAAGGAAAGGTTCAAGAAAACCTAGATGTTGAAGATTAATCATGAGGTAACATTAGAAAAGGAGAAGAGTATGCAGGGCTCAAAGGAAACAAATAACTTGAGGAAATCACTACGAAGCCTTCAACACATTCCACACTCCCAGGGTCATCAATCCTAGTCGAAAACACATCAATAGATATCATGGGAAACTCCCCAAGTACAGAGAAAATAGGAGATTTGTCTATTAGGAAAACTATGGGGTCAACAAGAGCTTATGGGAAGTCTCAAATGGCACAAGAACAAGATAAAAGAACCAATCATGAGAAGCATGAAGTCATCAAAGGAAAATAAATGGTACTTGAGAATTTTCATACACATGGAAGTTTAGGAAATGCCCTCTCATGGGGGGACCAGCCAATCCCAGAGCTAGTGAATGAAGTAGTTGATGTTCAACCCATCACTTATGACAATAAAATACAATTGGTTGTGAAGAGAATAGGAAAAAAGAGGAGAATCACTTTAGATAATGTCTTAATGGTCACCACAGAAGAAACCCATTTGGACGCAGGACAATCCAAGATAATTGAGTTATTATGGGAAAGTATGGTTGTATCTAGTGCGACTATAGATAGGGAAAGAGAGGATGAACAAGAAGTCGATTCTATGAGATCAGAGTTGGTGCATATAAGAAAGTAGGTCGAATACTATCAGGACACTACCCAGGCAGTTAGGTTCATGAGAACTGAATTTGAGGAGATTTATACTCAGTTCAAATCAAATAGGGAGTTTTTTATGACCAGGATCGTACGTTACCAAGAGGAAACTTTGCTTGGCCTCATAGCATATAAACAAATGATGAGATGGTCAGATAAATATCATCAAGTATTGGCACAAATTGAGTATATCAGAGAGATCCAAAAGAGTCGAGGATAATATGAACATGGCATTAGGATGTTAGTGAGGATCGGGATAGCAACAAAATATTGGGTAAAATGGGTATTAATTCAACCACAACAAAAAATGAAGGAGAGATGGGAGGAGTGTCTCAGAAATTGGAACAAAATAAACCAATGGATAATATACCTTCAATTCATAGAATTTAGTGCTCCTGGTGACTTCATCGATTTTCACGTTATAGTCCAATGGTTCAGAGAGATCAATGTAGAATTTGGAGCGAATATTCAGGAGATCGAAACGCTTGAAAAGGGACAAGTGAAGAGACTCGCTGACAGACCAATAGGAGCAACATGGGCCCTATGACATCTAATCTTTGAGATAGATCAGTTCTAAAACCAGGTAATGGAAATGAAGGATAAGATCAGCATGTCGATGGATCAACATCGATTTTGATACCTTCATACATGTGAAGATCTATTCTCCCAGTGATCTGATTATGACAAGGCAAATCCTATGAGATAACTTGAGTTCACTAATGGTTTTCATGTGAACATGAACCACTTCATATTTATGTTTTCTTTAGTTAAACGGACATTGTTGTTATTTTTTGCATGTGTTTTTTGTATAAATAAAGATTTTGACCTCATTTTGAAAGGTCGATGGGTTTTTTTAATAAGTGAAAGAATCAGATAAAGAATTATTTTGGAAGTCTAATTCAGAAGCTCGTGTAGAGCCGAAGACAATTTTTTTCCAAAGATTGTGGAGTAGCATAATTTGTGGATTGTTATGCTTTGTTGTTGACTAATACAAGCGATTTAGTAATACAATAATTCTATTTAACTTATCTTGAATCGTTGCAGTCACTGAATATACATTGGCATGAATATGATGGTGCTATGAAGTTTTGTGTGATATAGTAACTAGAATTATTTCAGGTTATTTGTCGTTTCTGCATATATCTTTCTTTTCTTATATGATGTTTGTTGCTTGATCAATAAGGTAATATTATTGTTTGATATTGATTGAAGAGAGGTGTCATATACATTTTGTTGGTAAGAGGTTATCCTAAACCCATCCTTCTTAAGAATCCAGTCGTTGAATACTTAATAAATGAACTTATAAAGAAATAGAAAAAAGTCTATAAAGATCCATTCAATAACATAGTAAATCCCATCGAAACTTGTCAGACCATCAGTCCAGAGAATTACGTCATCCCAAATATGGAAGAGTCTAATTGGTCCTCGTCTTTGGGTGTGATTCCTACTATTGAGTTAAAGGGAATTTTGACCCCTCAACACACTGTCAACGTACCAATCACTTCTTTTGCTTTGTTCCTATAGTGCAAGGGAACATTCTTCAACATTTAGTTTATCCTGCTTATTTATCCAAATTCTTGATGGTCCTTTTTTATGATTGTTGAATTCATTCTTTGATTCCCTAGGAGGAACTATCAATCTGTAGTCTTTGGCCATGTGTCCAAAATTGTTTCATTTATAACATTCTACTTCATAGTTTAATGATCCAAAATTGTTATAGTTTTTGTTGTATGCTTCATGAGGCTTTCTGAGATGATTAATTATAGGGTGACCTTTATAGTTTCTTCTATTCTTATCATAGGCTTTGTATTTTATAGATTTATGCCTAAAATTGCTACAAGAATAACATGAACCAAGAAAGATAGTTTGATACCTAGGAGGTCTTCTGAATGGTGTTGTTCCTCTGTAATTTTTTGCTTGATTTCTTTCCATGGTTGGTTTTTTATTCTGAAACTTGGTTCTTCTAGATGATGCCATCCTTCGGTAATCTTCTTTCTGATCATTCTTATATGAAGACTTGCATTCTTACTTCATTTTGAATCCTTTGGTGACTTATTCATAAGTTTTTTTTTTCTGCTTCCTCTTCTGTAGTCATAGAGCTTGAACCCTTCTCTGTATGTGTTTGTTTGTATCCCAATCCAGACCTATCATGATACGACCTTTGAGCACTGATGATTTCATCCAGTGTTTTGGTGTTTTTTTGTTGCATATCTCTTTTTTGAATTTCCTTTCTTAGATAAATGATTTATGTTTCTAAGCTTTCCTTATCTTTTTCCTTTACTTCCAGTTGGCTTCTAAGTATTTCTGCAATCCTTCTGGCTTATTCAACTTGGAATTTTAGTTTCAAAATTATCTATTGATCTTCTTCAGAGTTAGGACTTTGATAACTTTCTTTCAACTTGAGTAATTATTCCATGAGCAGTTTATTTTTCTTCCTCTCTCTTTTTAATTAGCTTAAAGCGCTAATTAGTTCTTCTTCAAGATCTACCTCACCTTATTCTTCATAATACTCTTCATCATTTTCAAAATCCATAAAGAGTACATTTTTTGATTCATTGTCACTATCATCATCCTCATCTGATGATGAACTATCCTCCTTTGAGTAGATACTTTTCTTGAAAAATGTCTCCTTGTTTCTTCTCTTGTCTCCCTTTTGATATTCCTTTTCTTTATTAGGAACTTCTTCTTCATCATTCTCTTTGTTCTTAGCATATAGAAATTTATTAGTAAAATGACCATTTTTACGACAATTAAAACATTTAAAAGGAGGCCTACCTTTTTACTTGTCATTTCCTTTCTTTAACTTCCTTACGAAGTTGGCCATCTCTTCATCTTCATTAGAATCATCATTGAAACTGCAGTTTGAATTCAGCTTTTTCTTTGGCTCCTATGTGTTCTTCTTTGTCTTCTTGGATGCCTTGAATGTTGCTTCCATCCTGGGTGGATTATCCTATTTTGTTCTCATCTCATAAGTTGTGAATATTCCATCTAGTTTTTCCATGCTTAACGTGGCAAGATTTGCTCTTTCTTATAGGGATCAAATTTCGGGATCAAATCTCATTGGAAGAGATATCAGTACCTTTTGAAAAATCATTGATTCTTTAATTTCTTCTCCCAATCCTTTAAGGGCATTTACTATTTTATCAACTCGTAAAAAGTAAGTTTCAATATCTTCATCTTCCTTTATCTTCAGTTGTTCAAACTTACCTTTGTAGGTTTGAAGCTTGGCCCCCTTTACTTTATCATCTCCTTCATAAATATTTTGAATTTTTTCCCAAATATCCTTTACAAAATAACAGTGCATAACCTTCACATATACCGAGTTCTCTAGACCATTCAAAATCACATGTTTGTCCCTTGAATTATTTTCATTGATTTTATGTCCATCTCTATCTATTGGAGGAGTGGCAGGTGTTGTGTATTCATCTATTACTGCTTGCCAAACATCAAATCCATATGCTTTTATATATGTTTCAATTCTTCTGCTCCAAAAGGCATAGTTATGTCCATCAAACTATGGTACTCCAATATTAGTGTACTCCATGATCTTCCTTCTAGTGGTTAGAATGTTTTCTTGAAGAACATGAATATGATACCAATTATTGGAATATTGAGAGGGGGGTGAATCAATATTCAATTTTAATCATAACATGTAATCACTAACTTTATCAGCAGTATATCATCAATATATCGTGAGTAGTATCACTCAACAGAGCATAACAAATAACCACATATACACAATACACCACAATTTACATGGAAACCCAAATGGGAGAAAACCATGAAATTTGTTCTTATCTGTCAAAGATTACATTCATAGGAAGCACCAAATTACAAATTATCCAACACCAAGTGGAAGGAGGCACCAACCCCCTGATTTACGGGCACCAACCTGAAGGAAGCTCCAACTCCCTGAATTCTTCAGCACCAACCAGAAGGAGGCTACAACCCCCTAATTTACAGGAATCAACCTGAAGGAAGCTCAAACTCCCTTTATTCTTCAGCTCCAACTGGAAGGAGGTTATGACCCCCTTTCCTTTCCCTATCATGCTTCCCTGAAATATAAGTGTAGACTCATATTCACTACCACTGATCAACCTATAACTTTCGTTGTCATTAATACATCAACCAACCTGTCATTGTCACATCAACCTTTCATTGTCACTTTGTGTCATCAACCTGTAATTGATTATCAACCAATAATCCAACCTATCATTGTCCCTATCAAATTTTATGTCACTGTCTATGTCATTGATATACCATCATCAACCAATTGTACCCAGATCTACTCACAAGGATACCAAAACCATCACCATACCATGTACATCATCCTTGTACCATAATCTATACCATAGCATATGTCAAGTATCCAAGATGTGTCAATGTCTCAACAATATGCCTTAAGTATGCACCATAACAACCAAGATCATATACCAATCATATGCCTCAAATATATGCCAATATCATAAATATGTTCCTCTAACAATGAACCATAACATCCATAAACTAAGTACCAAGGATATGTCTCAAGCATGTATCAATATCACCAAAACATGGAACTCAACCATAGGTAACCATATACCAAAAAGGGCCTCCAAGACATGCCTTAAGCATGTTCCATACCATCCATGATACAAGCCTCAATAAAGCACATAAATGACATACCTTTACTCATGAAGAAACAATTGATACATACCAACTTAGATCTTGTAGAACCTTTGTTGTACCATCATACCTTGTTGCAACCTGAACCAAGCATCCTTCATCAAATCTGGCTTAGTCTCACTGGATAGATGTCAGATATCACGCGGGGCCTCGCATGACAGATGCTAAAAAACCCGCAGGGGTGCCTCGTGGGACACCAGTAGCCTAACCCACAGGGGTCAGCGAAAATAAGGTTTCCTAAAATCCTTCCTTCTTTTCAACTACAATACTTTTGCACTCCCTTCTTCCTCAGATTCACTTCCTCAAATAAACTACGAAATACTTACCAAAATATCACTTGAAAGATAGATAAGCATTAAAATTGTATGTGTAAATATTAGAGGTTTCTTCAGGTGTATTTATACTTTTACAAGTGACTTCTATTCTTCACTTTAGGGTTGACCTATACTTTCTTGTTATAACTATTTTTCCTTTTAATTAATGACTTGTAACATCTTGTTGCAACCATTTAGTGGCTTCTTGACCAATCTTTGGGGCTTCCAACTTCATGACCTCATAACTCCTCAACCATGAGAAAACACGTGCCATACCACCTACTGTTGGAAACGACATGACAAGGACTATCCATCTATGAGGGTTTTGTATACACTTGAAGTATTCTTCAACCTCATTTTCTTCAGTCAATCTTGGGCCTCATGACCACACCTTTGGGTTTCTCTTATACTTCTTCAAAGTGTCTTCTCATGAGGGCCATGCTTAAAGTTACGCCATAAGGGGACCACTTTAGAGACTTCTTCAATTATATGTGTTACTTCTAGAGGCTTCTAAACTACCTCTAACGTTGACATCAATTGCAATCAATTTTCCAACAGAAACTTTATAAAACTAAATGTGAAATGTTTAACTACCATTTTTTGTTCATTTATATATCAACCAGATTTATGAAAAGACAATATGGGTTTACTCTCAAATAATATTTCTCAACGAATAGAGCCTCCAATATTTCTTGTTCAATGATGGTTTAGGGAAGTGAAAAATAAAATTATTCATGAGAATTCCCTTTCAAAATTAGAATAAATAGTTAGCAAGCTACATCATCATTTTCAATATTATAAATATCAAAAGCACCATTGAATTCAACCAAATGCTACTCTACATATTCTGAAATATTCCCTAAGAACATTGGAAATTTCTACATGGGAATGTATGGCAAGTGGACCTCTCCTTACAAATTAAGGGGACTTCTCCGCAACCATATTTTCTTTTGGGGGTATGGTCGTTTTTTGTATCATTGGTAGGATTGGTGGAGAATACAAGGAATCATCATAGCATGAAAGAATCTCTTTGGTGGAATCACTATGAAAAAATTATTTTAATTGTAGAATTATTTTAGCAAAGTCGTTAAAGCATCCTTCTTCAAAACCAAAAGTTTTAAGAATATAGTCACCAGGGATATCATTATCCCAAATATTGGATGGTTATTGGCTCTTTAGAATTGGACACAACCAATTAGCACCCAATTCATCATAAACAAAACATTTAGCTCCATCAAGGGTCTTTTGAACTAATCTTTCAAGAACCTAATTTATATCATTGTGAAATTTTCTACAAATTTTTCCAAATCTCTTGGAAGAAAATTTCATTATTTCTAGCACAGTTTGAGATTTCTTGAAAAATATTTGAACATATTTATTTGTTATTATTATAAAAAGGGATCGTATTCCATCCCTATTGTATTTGTATTGAGTGGCCAGCATAAAAAAATCTTTACGAAGTCACCAAAAATGTTTCCATCTTTTTAGTCTGGGGAAACATAATCTTCGATTTGTCCCCTGTATGGTCATAAAAAATGTTAATAATTTTTCCCTGTCAAATGAAAAAGGACCAACACTAGAGGAGTCATGATAAACATCCCAAAATTCCCTCCATTTTCAAAGAGGTGGCCCTCCTCTTTCTCAGTTCATATTTTCTTGTTGGCTCAAGAATCGATTAATGTTAAACAAAACCCCCAACATACTCTTTAACATCCAAAGATATTCTTTTAAGAAAAATGTTGTGTGAGAAGGCATAAGCAATATTAACTACTAAAAGAAAGAAAGTAAATATTGCAATATTTTATAACTAATAGAGCTTCCCACAATACAAATTTAGTCTTTCTTTGTATAATGTAAGCACATAATCGACCATGACTTTATAAGATGAAAGAAGTAGAAAAAGATGGATATATCATCAAAATTTAAAGGAACGTTGAATTAACAATAAAAACAATTTCAAAAAGAGTCATCTTCTCAATATTCCATTTATTTGAAACCATACAGAAATAATAAAAGTTAAATGGTTACTTAAGTAGTTCTTTATGGAGTTGAATTAAAAGAATAAGTTCAAAATGTGACAAATTTAAGGTTGAATGAAACAAGAGGATTGWGATAGCCTCAACAAAATCTCAATAACAAATACTTAAATTTAACGAATTCATTTTATCTCTTTAAGTTGGTATGGTGCTCCCACAAACCTGAAAATATAAAAAATTCTTAGAAGAAAACAAAGAAAAAATTGATCAGTCCTAGGTTCCTCTGTTGTAGAGCATACATGAAGGGGAACCTAATGGAAAAGAATAGTAGGGAAGGGAAAGTCACAATAGGAAAAATAACAAATATAGGAAAGGCGTGAGATTTGATAAGTGAACCCTTTGAATTTCCTTGAATTCCCTTTTTATAATTCTTTATCCATCCTCTTGTATTTGCATTGGAAGTTAGGGTTTTTTCCATTTTTTCTATTTATCGCATGTTTCCCCCTTTATGAAATAATTACTTTACAACTTAATTGATGTTTTATTAAATTTATCTTGACAAATGTGCACTTGGAAATCCATTCCCCCAACTAGGGCCCAATTTTGATCTTCATAAATATTATTTAGTAAACTTTTATCCAAAGTAATTACATGTTAGCTATCATAAATAAACATGATTGTGTTTCAATTTTTTAGCCTAATAATTGAAATTCAAGACATAAAAAATATTCATAGGTTATTCTTTAGGATTCTATCTTTCCAATTAGCTCTCATTTTTGAAATTCGGACACTTGTAGGTCAAGTTATGAGCTATAGAATTCTTGGTTCAAACCAAACCAAATTTATGCTCGTGAAACATACCCTGTTGTTCTTTGACATTTTCAGAAATATCTTGCAAGTTTTGGCCTCTAAAGCCACAACCCACACATTTTTCACCTTCGTATATTTCCAATGAGTTCTCACTTGCTCAATTTATCCATTGGGAGCTCAAGTTATGGCCTCAAGAAGGTGGAGACCCTACCACCATTGATCTACCCCTCCATGCAATCTTAGCCCTTGATTTGTAATTTCTTCCTTTTTATCTTATATGCACTAGGATAGAGAAATATAAAACCTTTATAAGGAAATTTTCTTTCATATTAACCTTGAGTGTGGAAAGAAGATAGTTCCATGGAGTTTTTCCCTCATAGTGCTACATGTATATTTTGGTTTCTTAGTCACTACCTAGTCATCATTAGCCAACCTGCACCTACCAAGTTCCATCATATGATACAAACACTTCATTATAAAGTTCCATGTGTTAATACCTATTTGGTTGTAGTTCCGTGTATATGATAAGTGGGTTAGAATTCAGGTGTTCACTAGTCATCATTGTCCAACATGTTCTTACCAAGTGTCATCGTGTGATAGGGCCACCTTAGTATAAAGTTCCATGTGTCAATACTTGGTTGGTTAGAGTGTCATGTATATGATAAAGTGGATTTTAAATAATTTAGTAACCATAACTAGGATAAATATTTCTACTCACCATTCCAACCCACACCAATGTCCAACCCACACCAACAAGACGTAAATGAAACAAGCAAAGTCAGAGATGACAATTCCTCGCATTCTACATTGTAACACCCTCATTTATAATACTCGTTTTAGCAATGTCTAATTAAACACAATGTATGGCCATGGGATTGAATGTGTATTTTGTAAACATTGTATATGGTCGAAATAATAAAATAAATGTGACACTAGTTGCGAGTGGACATGGGCATAGTAATTGTGGGGTAAGTTTCCACAAGAGAGAGGAATGTCTAGGAATGTCTAATAAAGGGATACAAGGGGGGGTGTTGGCAAAGGGGAAGACCCATGGTTCAACGCTACAACAGCGCACCAACAAAACCCTCACTACCGGCCCTTTCGGCAACACCTGAGAAGCAAATGAAGTCTCACCCGAGGTAGAGGCAGGGGTGGTTGTAGGACTCCAGTGTCTGCAACCTTAGTTGGGACATAGATCTGTGATTACAACACTCTAAAAAAGCACTTAGCAGTTACAGTTCGTTAATATTCAGCCTTAGTTTTAGCTCAGCTAAACCCTAACAACAGTTTAGCACAGTATTTATACAGATCTAATAGATTCAAGTACTAAGCATACCAACATAGATCAGATCTAGCATTTATTCACATTATTCAGTACTAAGATACCATATTAGATCCTTCTAAGCATACATCAGTGCACTAAGCATTCAATCACATAGACAAGAGAAAAACCATAAAGCACATAGAAATCACACCGCAGGATATACGTGTTTCACCCCCACCCTGGGGCTACGTCCACCAACTCTTCTTATTTATTTCTTTCTGTCAATCTTCTACATGCACAGAGCCATGATATCTTACTCCGTAGAGGACAGGAGATATGCGCACCTTGTTAGATCCTCATTCCCTGTAGTACAGCACAAAGCCTTCCACAGACTCTTACAATCACTTGCACTTAGCTCTGCAAGTCTCACACAGTACGCACAAAGCATCTACAATTACCACTTGCACTTAGAAATTAACACTTATCACTTAGCATCACATAATTGTCCCTCCTTCGATCACATAGATCGAACTCTAGCACTTAGCACACTCTGCCCACTAGCCTCTTCTTACATCACCTAGCTATCTATTTATACATTACAAAATTGGTCTAAACATGGGTAAACCCATGGGCCAACATCCCCTTTCCCGTTACATAAGATCAAAACCCAAAAATCCCTAAAAAGGGGTCAAGATCCCGCAATATTTGCTTCGACTTGCTCTTCATCTTCGACAGTCTGTTGAAGTCCCAAAAGTAGGTCAAACATGACCAATGATCCTCAAAACTTGGTCAAGGGCCAATAGGCTCCCAACACTCACCTGTGATTCATCCCGAGTCACTCTGGTCTGGGTAGTTCTGCTTCAAAAGCCTCAAGCTTGGCTCGAGCTGCTTCAACCTGTTGTTGCGCCAGGGCCTCCTGCTCAGAGAACTCTTGGATGACTGCTTCGTTGACAGGTCCCTCTAAACATTGTTCGACTGCAGTGACTACTTGTTCCAACTCTGTGCCTCAGCCTTCAATCTCCTCAAACAGTTGGCAAGCTTCGTTCTGGACTAGTTGGAGCCTTTGAGTCACTTCCATGACTTTTCTCTAAATGGTGTGGACTTGTTGTTGAGCAGTGCATTATTCTTGGGATCACTTCATCCTTTGAACTGTTGACAGGAGCTTCAACTGCGCCTGTACTATTGTTTCTTGCTTCTTTGCCTCCTGGATCTATGACTCCAGTACCTTCAGCTCAGTATCTTCAGTGAGTCACTAATAATTCTATGTGCTGCGAGCACTTAGTTTTTTGCACTCCATAGCGAATGCTTTGATTCTCTCAACTGCACTCCGGGTAGTGGCTTCTCTTTGATCTCGCATGTTCTGTAGGGTACTTGGCACTGTTCGTAGCTCGAGGTCTTCAATTATCTGTTGAAGTTGTTGGATAGCTTCCGCGAGCTACTCTACTTGATGTTCCACTGGGTCTTCCTCCTTTTTCTCTAAGCCTATCATAGAGCAAAGTGCTTTGTTGATTGCTTCTTTTACTCCCACCTGCTCTGCGAGACAATGATCTTTCTCTTGTTGGATCTATGCTTTCTCTTCTTCAAACTTATCTTGGAGGGCAGCCTTCTCTTGTTGTGCAACTCGGCGTTTCTCTGTGACTACTTTTTGTACTTTCTTTAGGGCCTCTGTGGCATGTTTGTTTTCTTCCTGTGCACGATGAAGGTGAGCTTCGATCACATCAGCTATTCTGTGAAGTTGGGCAGGCTCATCTCCCAATGCAGGTTCTTATGATGGTGGGGGCGTAGTGGATACTGCACGACTGGATTGAATGTCCTATTGTACCCCTTTGAGTTCAAAATAGATTCTATCATACATCTCCTCCTTCTTGGCTTCATGTTTCTGCAAGATGTCCTGCGAGGCATTTGCTACAGCTGCGATGATAAAGTCGAAGTCATCTACAATGAGCAAAGTTTGCATCTTAGTCAAGGTGGCTCTAGATTTCTTTTGGGAAGTGAGTTTCGTAAGAGAAAACTTCCTTTTCTTCAAGGGATCGGCCTCATTAGCAGGGTCCCTAGGCGATGTTACTTCATCTTGCTTCTGCTGGTCCTCTTTTCCATTTGTCTCTTCTACTTCATCAACACCCCCTCGTCCATGCGATACTGAAGTAGTTCCTTCCAATGCGTTGTTCAAGTTTTGGAGCTCTTCGGTCTTCTTCCTTCTACTGGGTCCAGGACAATCCTTTGCTTCATGAGTGGTCTCAGGGCTGTCGATTAGTTCATGGTATGACATTTCTGCGGTGTCTGCAGGGATGAGGAGTTTTGTTGACCAGTCCTTGGTGATCTCTTCAAGGTCCTCCTCTGTGATCTTTTAGTATGATTGAAGCTCTTATTTATGCTCATATGTGTGTGCGGTGATATAAATGAAGTGTCAATCTACGTAGAACTTCATGAGGAATCGGAACCAATCCAGGGTGTTCGGCATCATGCGAGGGACAACTTTGATAGCCCTCTTTAGTTGTAGATAATAGGTATGAAAGACCGCGTTCGACTGCCACTATTTTCCCATATCGCTCGAGTACCAAAGCATGGTGAACTTCATAGCGAGCGACTCGAATGGCTCAATGTCTGGGAAGGTCGCACCTTCTGTCATTTCCCAAGTGGTAAATGTGATGAGGATCAGGATCCAGCTAAATTGGAACTCATAGCCCTAATCCTGAGCTTCACAGTAATCTAATTCTAGTTGGTTGACCAAGTACTTCGCCCAGTTCATCTGGAGTCCTTCTACACATTTCCTGGCTATTTCAAAAACGAATCCTGTGAGTTGAGTAGGTTAGTTCTTCCTCACTAGCTTCCCTATGATCAGCTGGCAGGCCAGGTGCACTGTGCCATTCTGGATGGAAGCTACCTTGTATCCTCGTGTTCCCTTTTCTACATCGTCGTAAGTTTCCTTAATTCTCTGTGCCATGGCGCGATCAGAATATTTCCCTGGGTAGAAGTCTTGTGGGTCAGGTCCTTGCATGCTCAATCTGGTGATCCTATGGATCAGCGTCAGGTCGATTGTGATGTGTCTATATAGCCATAGGTAGCCGCCATGGTAGCACGAGAGAAAGAGCTTAACACATGCATTAACCTCATGGTGCCTTCCAAAGTGTGGGATCTTCATCACTGTCAAGAGGGTGGACAGTGCAAGGTTCATAGTCCATGGCTAGGGGATTATTTTCGAGCTCTTGCCCTTCGTCCTAGTTAGATACTTGTAACAAGAAAGCATGTTGTAATTCTTGCAGTCACCTAGGTTGAAGTCATTGAACTTCAACGTCGCGATCTTATCTTGCTACGTTCTAACTGCACGTATCCTCTTCAGGAGGTACGCAGCAACCATGGTGTAATCAAAGTCCCTCGGGACACTGTCACGACTCACCACGTCGGCCATAGGCAGGATGTAGTCGGGTAAGATGGTCGGGATTAACTTCGCGTTTGCTAGATCATCTTTGTGCTTGGTTCTCTTCTCTTCTGTTGGTCGGGGTGGTCTGAATCCACAAGGAGTCGACGGAGAGGCTTGCACTCATCGCATCGATGAAGATTTAATTCCTGTGGACATCACTCTCTCGACCATCATATCAATTAAAACTTTCTCAACTGACTTCTCCACAGTGTTGAGCTCGTCTGACATGCACGTTATCGATCGAAAAACTCGGGTGGATGGATGAGTGCTCAAAGCAATAGAATCGGTGTTGATCGTACTAAGCACAGTGTGGTAGCAATGGGTTCTCTTGTTAGCTCTGATACAATTCACAAAAGTTTTATGGTGCAACAGTCGATGGACTAAGTAGACACGATGTAACAGATCTCTCCAATGGATAAGAAGCTTTCCATCAATGTAGTTTTGTTTGTTGCGGCGTGGTCCCAATGGTCCGATGGTGAGTTTTTTGGTCATAACTGTTGTTCTAACCGTTCTGGAATGTCGTTCCAATGGTTATAATTCTTCCAACAGTCATATTGCTTCGCCATGGCAAAGTGCCATGGGGCGTTGTTCTAATATCCCGGCGAAGTTTCAATTTTTCAAATCTTCCTTCCGCGAAGTTCACTCTGGGCCCTTCCATAACTTTTCGACCTTTGCTCTCTTCTTACTGAGTTTTCTAGCTTTCTTCTCGGTGATCTTTGTCTCGGTATTCCTCTTTCCATTATGATTCTTGTCTTCTTTTGGCATAGCAGCTTCGCGTTGTTGAGATTTTTTCATAGGATTAGAGAGTAATATTGCTTCTCTATCTGGGGTAGGTGATCTACTCATCTATGAATTCTCTTGTGTTCTTTCAACTTCGTGATCCAAGTTTCTGGTTCTCAGTAGCTTCGATCTGTTCTCCTATTTTTCAATCAAGTGTGCTATCCTCCTAGTCATGAAATATTTTAATTCCTTCTTTTTTTGTTCTAGGGCCTCCTCTTCTTTTCTTCTAGTCTGATCTTTCTCGATCTAGGTTTTTCCTAATAACATAGTAAATGGAGTGTTGTTCTCAATGAATCTAACAACCTCAAAATCTTCTTTTGTCAAAGATCCTTGAGCACTCATAGATACCTGTGTGAGTCTTCCACATAAGGTTATCAGCTTTCCCTTGAATAATCCTATTCCTCCCAATGAAGGAATCGTATCAGGATTTCCTAAATCTTCCAAAGTTCTTTATGTCATGATATTTACCTGTGTTTCCTCATCCAGAGCATAGTCTATGTTGAAATCTCCTATTCTGGCTTCTATGCATTATTTTTCTTTGAAGGTCTCTAATAATTTGATATCTATGTGATCATTTAGGGTTTCTTTCATTTGCAGTAGTACAGTCTCTAATTATGTCTAGCGTTCTTCCATGGTCTCGATTTTGTGACCTTCCTCAAGGTTTTCTTGTCTCATATTCATTCTGTCAATCTTAGCAATCATTCTAGGGAAATCTAAAACTTTATGGTCCATAGATTTACAACAAAGACAACTAGGTCTTTTTCCAGGGCATTCCTTAGCAAGATGTCCCAGTCTTCTGCAACTGTAACAAAGGGTTAATCCTCTTTTTTTCTTAAATGATCCCCATTGTTTCCTGTACTGCGCACTAGGATCATAGTAGCTAACCTACAAAAAATTCTTTCTAGGATCCTGCATCCATTTGTTAGTCCAAACATTCTTTATATGCATAGGAATAACATATCTTTCATTATTTCTATCAGATCTAATCATATCAAACCTTCTCTCTTCTAGTTGTACCCTAGTTTTCAGACTAGGATAACATTTATCGAACATACCTAGATCCATATTATTGAAACAAAAATTTCCACTAATCTTACTTTCAGCAGAGCACAAAGCTTCTAGATCTAAAACTTTTCACTATTCTTACCTTTATCAGAGCACAAAGCTTCAATATCTTACCTCTTTTGTTTGGATCTGACTTCTCTTCTTAGCACAGAGCTTTACAGGTCAAGTAGAATAATGTGCACTAGGGAAACAGATATATGCACAGAGCTTTCTTTCTTTCCTTCAGTTCCCAGCAATCACAGTTTCAGGTACCGACAATGGAACCATTTGTTGGCACAGGGGAAGACCCAGGGTTCAACGCTACAACAATGCACCAACAAAACCCTAACTATCGGCCCTTTTGGAAACACCTACGAAGAATATGAAGTCTCACCTGAGGTAGAGGCAAGGGTGGTTGCAGGACTCCAGTGTCTGCAACCTTAGCTGGGACACAGATATGTGATTACAACACTCTAACAAAGCACTTAGCGGTTATAGTTCGTTAATATTCAGCCTTAGTTTCAATGCAGCTAAACCTTAACAACAAATCAGCGTAGTATTTATACAGACCCAATAGATTCAAGTACTAAGCATACCAACATAGATCAGATCTAGCATTTATTCACATTATTCAGTACTAAGCTACCATATTAGATCCTTCTAAGAATACATCAGTGCACTAAGCATTCAATCACATAGACAAGATAACAACCATTAAGCACATAGAAATCACAACGCAGGATATACGTGGTTCACCCCCACCCTGGGGCTACGTCCACCAACTCTTCTTATTTATTTCTTTCTGTCAATATTCTACATGCACAGAGCCATGATATATTACTTCACAGAGGACAGGAGAACTGCGCACCTCGTTAGATGCTCCTTCCCTGAAGTACATCATAAAGCCTTACACAGTCTCTTACAATCACTTGCACTTAGCTCTACAAGTCTCACACAGTACGCACAAAGAATCTACAATTACCACTTGCACTTAGAAATTAACACTTAGCACTTAGCATCACATACTTGCCCCTCCTTCAATCAGATAGATCGAACTCTAGCACTTAGCACACTCTTCCCACTGGCCTCTTCTTACATCACCTAGCTATCTATTTATACATTACAAAATGGGCCTAAACATGGGTAAACCCATGGGCCAACATCCCCATTCTTGTTACATAAGCTCAAAACCCAAAAATCCCTAAAAAGGGGCCAAGATCCCATGATCTCTTCTTCGATTTGCGCTCCATCTTCGACAGCGTGTCAAAGTCCCAAAAGTAGGTCAAACATGACCAATGATCCTCAAAACTTGGTCAAGGGCCAATAGGGGGGAACTATACATGGGTATTAATTCCAACCCACTTTCCTAAAATTAATACTTTGAGTGAACCTTCTAATTTCCTTTTGATTGTATGGGAGCCAAATCATTAAACACATGTAACAGGGGTTGGTGGGAAAATTCACATCCCATAGTTATGATAGCATGGGGGATAAGTATAATCAACCTTGGGGAATGTGAGTCAACTCTCATGGGTAAAATTCAAATTCGAGTGGCCATTTGTAGGAAGTTTTTACATGCATATTTTGGAGAAACAAGGGAGTGGAGAGAATTAGATTTTGAGGGAAGTCATAGTAGGTATTGTGGGAATATTGTTGGATTTTTTTTTGAAAGAAGAAATGGTTTGTTAGTCTTGTAGAGAGGGATATTTTTGTGTGAGTGAATTTCCCTTGAACAATGGGTTGTTTTTTTATTTTTCTTAGGGTAGCTAGCATCCTTGGAGTCAAAAACATTATATGTTTCTAGCCAACCTTGTGTTGGAGCCCTGGAGGGAAGAGGGAATTTCCAAGGGACTATGTGTAATTATGGGTGATCCCAATTCCTTGGGTTGCATAGCTTGAGGGGAAGAGAGTTGAAGGGTTGAGAAAGTTGTGAGAAAACTAGTTGGTTGTGGTAGTGAAACAGGTTGTCAAAGAGACACCCTCTTTTGTGGAATCATAACCCCAACTCGGGGGTGATTTATTGTTGATATTTGGAGCATAAAATCCATGGTTGGGAGTAACGTATGTCCCTTGCAGTCAATTTCTCACTTGTTGTTCAAAAGATAAGTTTTTTTATCTTTGTTTGTCAATTTATTTATGGGTTTTTGTTGTTGTGTATAAACTTTGATTTATAAGAAAATATATGTTGTTGTATATGCATATAAATTGTTTCACTCGTGTTTTAGAAATGGTGTATAGGCATTTAGTTTTATTGATATTAGAAACTTTTATGGGTTATGTAGTGGGGACACTACATGCATGTGAAACATGGGAGAAAAAAACTCAAAGAGGAAAGGGTATTCACATTGTACACTCTCACGTGTGGGATAAAAAAAATGGAAGATAAGTTTTGATATTAAAAAAATGGAAATCACCTGCACTCTACACTCCTCATGCAAAATGCAAAATACAAATTTGGACACAAGGAATCATGGTAACTACTCTCACTCTAGACTCTGAATGTGGAATGTAGGTTGTAGATGAAGTTTAAATAGATGGTTATGAACATGGTTGAATCTACACTCCACATGTGGAATGAAAAATGAAGGGAAACAAACCTAAATACTTGTAAAATGAATATTCAACAAAATCTCATTAACAATTACTCCCTAATTATATCAAAAAAATATTCAAGATTGAATCCCTAGATACAATAGAAACCTATGAGGATGGAAACGACCTGAATAAGCATATAAAGAAGTTTGAAAGGAAAATTAAATTATAATTAGATGAAGAGACAATACAACAATTACCAAAGACACTTGGAAAAATACCATTCCATTTGTGGATGACACATTTTGTATCATCCTTGGGCATCACATCGAAACAAGTGAGAACATTGTTCATATATCAATTTCAAAAAATGAAAGGAAAGAAATATTATGGTTACTATGGGGTAATTAGATTGCATCACCTACAAGGGCTACTACATATCAAACAAAAGCACGTGTAAGATAATGGAAACCCCAATGAGGTATCCATCCACATCCCACCAGGATTCATAGATGGATTTTCATATAAGTGGTATTGCCATAAATAAAAAGAAGGGAAAAGACGAATTGGAATACATTATGGAAAAAATTGCAGGAAGACATAGATAAAGGAACAACTAATGAAAACCCAATCCTATAATAAAAAATGCTAGGAAAAATGCACCGGTTCATGAAGGAGATTAACCTATAGCACAATGAAAGGTTGGTGTTTGCAATATATATAGAACAATAAGAACAATAGATTGTTGAAAAATACATGAAAGAATGGTTTGGTTCAAAAAGAATCAATACAACACTAGAATATCTA
>JASDQU010735887.1:73353-85541 GCA_032191745.1 Picea mariana | reverse complement strand
AGGAGAAGAAGGAGGTGATGATGGAGGTGAAGGAGGAATCTGAGGAGGATCCTCTGCTTCTTCACTTTTTCCCTTTGAAGATTCGCCAAGAACCGGTCACTTCCATTCGAAGTAATCCTCATACAAAACTTTCATCATCTCCGACATAGCAAAGAAAGTTTTTCGAAACTCTTTCTCATCTTGAGAAAGTCCCTCTTTTGATGCCATCTTCTCGCTGTGAGAAGTTCTCTTTCTCAATCCAATCAATGGATTCTCTTCAACAAGATTGCCTCCACCATGAAGTATCTTTTCCCTGGTTAACATGCAAAACTCAAATCCAAACGTCAACTAGCTCTGATACCACTTGATCCGAAAAGATCTTTTACGCGACTATGGTTGAGTTATTATGCATGTTTTGATTAACCAATTAAGAAGCTTTAAGAAAGAGGAAGAATTTATAGAATAAATATAACATCCATATGAACATGTACAGA
This sequence comes from Picea mariana, assembly GCA_032191745.1. NCBI lineage: Eukaryota > Viridiplantae > Streptophyta > Pinopsida > Pinales > Pinaceae > Picea > Picea mariana. The sequence continues at coordinate 85,068 of JASDQU010735887.1, read as the reverse complement.
ACTGAAATGAAGCATAAAACAATAGAAAACCATAACACCAATGTGATAATGGAGTTTGGCAATCTCGCCTACGTCTCTGGGCCTTTGTCTCAGTGGGTGAGGCTTTCTAATTTTTTTTCAAAGCTCAATGAGTACATCATAGCAATTCTAAAATGTTACAAAACTGATTTGGTATTGTTCTACCAAATCTCTAGAACCCAATAGAATAAACAACACTCAAATCAAATGACCGAAGCTCCCAGAAATGGCCCACAAAGGTGCGCTCCTCAACAGCTTCCCTCGATAAATATGGATTTGGCTTGGCAAATATTCAGCATAAAACTGCTTTGAATGTCCTCCCATGGCCTCAAGAAGGCTTGTTTTATATAGATATAGAGTTGGTAACCATCTCTCAACTTCCTCCCAAGATCTAGCCTCAAAAAGGGCCCAATATCTCCCAAAAAAGGCCAAAAATCACTGCAAATCCACTATTATAAAGTTATAGACCCATTTTTACATAAATAAAGGTCTAAGCCCCTTTGGCCTATCACACTCCCCCCAAATCAAGGTCACATGTCTCATATGCCCAAGCACCAACCCCCTAGTGGCTACGCGTTCGCCCCTCCTTCGTAAATATTTGGTCGTATGGCGCAACCAATGGAACCGTGGGCTTGATACCAGCCACAACCATGTGCGCTTAAATGTACCTGTCAGTTCGGGTCACATGGAGCATCCCATATATTTGGGAGTTATCCCTTACAACACGTGCCAACCAACTAACTGTAGCCTGGGTCTTATGGAGTTTGGTTGTATGGATATTCATCGGGGGCTGGGGGCTAGGCCCCAGCCCCATTTCTTCGCCATTCCATACTATACCAAGTTTATATACAAGTGGCACCCCATAATTAATAAGCACCACTCATAGGCGGGTTGGTTAGCCCAACCTACGCAAAGCGTTAGCCCAGTGGGAGGTCTCCAGTTCGAATCCCCGAAATTCCAACAAAATTTTACCATCAACCAAAGTAGCCAATGCCTAGGTGCCACATGGCATCCCACGTCTGGGCCATGTGGCACCACCCCATTTTTCAACTCTAATGCCACGTGTCAATCATTTATTGGTCCACATGTCAGTGTCGTACCATACCACCCGTCTTCCATTTCATTGTTGTACCCTACCATGTGTCAACATACGTATGTTCCACGTGTCACCGTATGGATGTGCCATGTGTCACCCTTGTAGTGGCAGCATGTGTCACTTCCCAGGTTATCCACCTATACCTACCATGTCATCAGTCTGTATGCCCAGTCATCCTTCCACAGCAGTTGTACGAAACCCTGCCACGTCTGCACCAGCTGTGTTGCCATGTCAATTGTACGGATGTACAACCTGTACAACCAGCTTCCACGTGGCATTGTATGGACGGTACAGTCAGCATTCTTTTGCCTATTTGGAAAAATGAACAAAATGTGATATCAGGAGCATACGACATTCGCTTGAGCCCGTTCAAGTTGTGTTGGGTCTGTATCGACAAGGCCTACGCACACATCCGTTTTGAAGCCATTCTGAGAAATTTTATTTTTAGGCCTTTCTAAGCCCCATCAAGCACTTTGATCCTATTTTGGATCAATCACTCTCAACAGTGGGTCACCCCCGAGCTGGGACTAAACTCCACCCGGGTAAAGGAATTCCTAACCAGGCTAAAGGATCATATACAATAGGAAATACTCTATCACAGGTGCCAACTCAAACTAACAGCCTACAGTCCCTCATTCACCACATGCCTATCCCACCCCAGGAAATGTGCCTCTTCTCTGCTCAACAATCCTTCGGCTGCCCCACATCCTTTTTGGGCTTCAACAATAGACTAGACATGAAGTCTCAGAGCCCTGTATTTGTATTTTAGCAACTTCAGGAAATCAATTCCTAGCAAATCCCTCACCCAGAGAGAAATTTCTCATGGGCCTGACAACCCGCCTCTTCAATATCCCACGGACCTGACAACCTGCTTCTTCAGTCTAGCTCCCCAAGCTAACCAGGTACACAAACAGGTATGGTTATGGATACAGGTTCAAGTACATTGACATGAAGGTATGTAGGATAGCTTAATGGGTGTGTGAATAATCATGGAATTGTTGAATGGAAGGAATGCCAGAAAATGAACTAAGTCCAAACTATATGTATGCATGTCCTCAACTTGACACTTGTCATGTTGGGAGCTACTTTGGCCCACTTGTCCCCATGTTTAGAACTTAGGATAAAATAATTATCCATACTTTATACTTTAAGAAATGTTAATATTATATTCCTTTTTGGCTTAAGCTCCCTAGCTTATCCCTTTTCCTTAGCTTTTATCCCCCCCTTTCCCCTAACTAGTGGATTTTAGTCCCCCGTACTCTTTTATCGTGGTTGATCTGCGTGCAGCAATGTATTTTATATTAATGATAATACATATACAAAAATAGGCTCACTAGCCTTTAACATCTAGGCTCTCTGGCCTAATACAAACATAAGCCTCCTAGCTTATAATAATTGGCTCGCCAGCCTATAAAACAAAACATATACATAAAGGCTCCCTGGCCTCAAAATCGCACGCACTTAAGTTGTTGAGCGCGATATCTTGTAATGTGCACACTTCATCATTCTACTGTGCAGTACATGTGCGCACTATACCATGGAAGGTGCATACAAAAATGATATCAAATAGCTCACCAGCTTAAGTACATTTGTATTTACATTTACAATTGGATTCGGCCTAGGGATATTACACCACAAGGAACAATTAACCTTGAAGAAAGGTGATAGAGGATGCTAGCAAAGAAAGGAACTCCTTGGGAGTAGACTAGTGTTCTTCCAACCCACTGATATGAGAAATTTCACTTGATTAAATTTAATTAAAATCTAATAGTATCAGGCGGGTGAAAAATTATAGTCAAGAACCCTCATGTTTTTGTTTGATTTTGATACAATTACTTTGTGTGTGTGTGTGTGTGTGATAGATCAAGATAAGGTTCAGATGGGAATTTTGTGCCCCATACTAAAATATGCAATCCTTTGTTGAATAACTGACTTGATTATGTGTTTCTTACTTGATATGGAAAAAGAACAGATAAGTGTTGAAAGAGGAGATTTGTATTTGAATTATAATTTTGTTAATTTAATGGAATTTTTGTGAATAGGTTGTTCTTATAATATTGGTTACGTCTATTAATTGGTTTAAGTGTGATAGATCAAAGACTCATATTGGCATAGGGGCAGACCCAGGGTTCAATGCTTCAACAACGCACCAACAAAACCCTAACTACCGGCCCTTTCGGCAACAATTGCGAAATAGATGAAGTCTCACCCGAGGTAGAGGCAGAGGTGGTTGCAAGACTCGGGTGTCTGTAACCTTAGCTGGGACACAGATCTGTGATTCTTACTCTTAGCAAGCACTTTAGCATAGATCATTCATTAGTATTTAACCCTCATGTCACTCCGCAGATGGCACAGAACACCACAGCATTCACTTAGATCTAGGTTAAGTTAGTACTTAGCAACGGAAAAATAGGTCTAGCACTCAGCACTTTCATANATAGGTTTTTCTTATAATATTGGTTACGTCTATTAATTGGTTTAAGTGTGATAGATCAAAGACTCATATTGGCATAGGGGCAGACCCAGGGTTCAATGCTTCAACAGCGCACCAACAAAACCCTAACTACCGGCCCTTTTGGCAACAATTGCGAAACAGATGAAGTCTCACCCGAGGTAGAGGCAGAGGTGGTTGCAAGACTCAGGTGTCTGCAACCTTAGCTGGGACACAGATCTGTGATTCTTACTCTTAGCAAGCACTTTAGCATAGATCATTCTTCAGTATTTAACCCTCATGTCACTCCGCAGATGGCACAGAACACCACAGCATTCACTTAGATCTAGGTTAAGTTAGTACTTAGCAACGGAAAAATAGGTCTAGCACTCAGCACTTTCATATATGTCAAATCTATACCCACACATCTAATAAGCACAAAGAAAAATGGATCTAACTAAGTATATCATAGTAAAGCACATAGCATAATCATATCAAGCACAACACATGAAAAGAAACCAACACATTAGGTCGAATCACCGAGCACAACACACAGAGTTATTGTGGTTCACCCCCACCCTGGGGCTACGTCCACAAAGTCTTCTTCTTCTTTATTAGCTTTGGTCAATCAGGTTACAGCACAGAGCTCACACTTGTACTCCGCATAAGACAGGAGATCTGTGTGCACCTCGCCAGATCCTCCTTCCCTGAGTAGATCTAGCACAGAGCCTTCTTACAATCCGTGCACTCAACACTTGTAACACTTGCACTCAGCTCTACAATTCGGTCACACAATATACACAAATTCTTTACTAGCACTTAGCTTATCTTCTCGCCCCCTCTTACATTGCTTAGCTACTTATTTATACTTTACAAAATACACCTAAACATGGGAAAACCCATGGGTCGACATCCCTTTCCTATTACATTAACCCAAAACCCTAAAAGGGCCCCAAAAGTGGGTCGAGAACCCGTGATTTTTGCTTCACTTGGCGCTCCATCTTTGATAGGCTGTCGAAGTCCAAAAATGGTCAAATATGACCAAGTGTTCCTCAAAACTTGGTCAAGGGCCAACAGGCCCCCAACACTCACTTGTGACTCATCCCGAGTCACTCTGGTCTGATCAACTCCGCTTTGAATTTCTTGAGCTTGGCCCGAGCTACTTCGACCTGCTGCAGTGCGACAGCCTCTTGATTAGTGAACTCCTGGATCACTGTGTCTTTTACTAGTCCTTCCATGCGTTGTTCTGCAGTGATGACAACTTGTTCAAGCTTGGTTGCTTGGCTCTCAACTTCAGTGAACAGTTGGCATGCTTTCTCTTGGAGTGGTTGAATTCGTTGAGAGACTTCCATCACTTTACTTTGCAACATGTGTACGTGGTGTTGGGCGGTGCGTTGTTCTGGAAATCGCTTCATTCTTTCAACTGGGGTCAAGGCCTTCAGTTGTTCCTGTAGAATATCTATATGTTGCTTTTCTTCTTGGAGTTGTGCCTCTAATGTCTGCAATTCTAGGTTATCTGTGAGGTTCTCATAAGTCTGGGTGCTTCTAACGCTTAGCTGCTTACATTCCAAAGCCAAGGTTTTTAACCTGTCAACTGTGCTACGAGCAGTTGCCTCCCTTAGATCTCTTACTTCTTGGGGAGTCTCAGGCATGGTACGAAGTTCCAGATCTATGATGCACTGTTGAAGTTGTTGGATTACTTCTTCAATTTGTGCCACCTACTGTGGGACACGTTCTTCAATTTTTACTTCAATGACCATCACAGAGCGAAGTGCTTTGTGAACTCGTTCATGTACATCAAGTTTCTCTGCTAGCAATTGGTCCTTTCTCTACTATAACTTTGCTTTGTCCTCCTCCCACTTCACTTGTAAGGCAAGTTGTTCCTATTCTCCCTTCCTCTGTTGTACTGTAAGTGTGCTCTGTACTTGTGCCAAATCTTAGGTGGCTTGCGTTGTGTCTTCTTAAGCTCGTCAAAGGTGAGCTTCGACTTTCTCGACGATTTGGCGTAATTGAGTGGGCTCATCGTTTGTTCCTGTTGTTCCCGTCGTCAAGGCCATAGTAGAAATGGCTCAGCTCAACTGGAGTGCCTGCTACACTTCTTGAAGTTCACCCATGAGTCGGCTGAATATCTCCTCTTGCTTCACTTCTTGCCTTCCTGCGATCTCTAGTGAGGCATCATTCAGCGTAGCGATCAAGAAGTTGAAGTCATCCTGTGTGGGGGTAGTCTTAAACGTAGTCCGGGTGGCCTTAGTTTTCTTTCAGGGTGAGGGCTTTGGTGGGGTGACCTTCCTTTTCTTAAAGGGATCCTCCTCCTCTCTAGGCGGAGTAACCTCGCCTTTGTTTTGCTCAACCTTTGTGCCACCTAGTTCTTCACCATCACCTCCCTGCGTAGATGATATCGAAGTAGTCTTCATGGATGTACTATGGATATCTTGAACATCATCAGTCATCTTAGTCTTTCTCGGTCCAGGTGTATCCAGTATAGCTTCAGGGCTTTCCACGTCAAATATTTCTATGGGGTCCGCTAGAACAAGGAGGTTCGCTGACCATTCCTTGGTAATCTGCTCCAAGTCTTCTTCTGTTAACTTGTTGTATGACTAGAGTTGTTGTTTGTGCTCATCAGCGCGCACTGTGATATAGGTGAAGTGGCAGTCCACGCTGAATTTGATCAAAGGTATAAACCTATAAAGTGTGTTTGGTGTGATGTGCAGTGTAGACTAGTTTGCATTCTTCAATTGGTTGTAATAAGCGTGGAAGACGGCATTAGACTGCCACTGCTTTTTCATGTCGCTGGAGTACCACAGTGTACAGAACTTCACGGCCAGTGGTTCGAAGGGTTTGATCTCTGGAAAAGTGGCACCTTCTGGTAGCTCCCAGGCGATGAAAGCGATGAGTATGATAAACCAACTAAAGTGGAATCCATACCCTTGGTCTTGCGCTTCTCTGAAGTCAAGCTCTAGCTGATTTACAAGGTACTTCACCCAGTTCATTTGTAGTCCCTCTCTGCACTTTCCTGTGAGGTCAACTACAAATCCAGTCACCTGTGTGCGTCTGCTCTTACAGACTAACTTCCCTGCGATCATCTGGCAACCGAGGCACACTATTGCATTCTCAATGGAGGCCACCTTGTAGCCTTGCATGCCCTTCTCTACATCACCATATGTGTCTTTTATTCGCTCAACGAGAGTGCGATCTACGGTCTTTCTAGGGTAAAAATCCTGCGAGTCAGGGCCCTGCATGATTATCCCTATGATCCGATTGATCAGAATCGGATCCACAGTGATGCGGTGGTCCAACCATAAGTATCCTCCATGGTAGCAGGACAGCAACAATCTGGCGCATGCATTCACTTCCTGATGCCTCCTGAAATGAGGAATCTTCATTACATTGAGGAGGGTTGACTGCATGAGGTTATGGGTCCATTGTTGAGGTACAATCTTTGGGTTCCTCCCCTTTGTGATAGTTAAGTACTTGTGCGGGGCTATCATACTATAAACTTTGCGATCTCTAAGGTTAAAATCACTAAATTTCAACGTGGTGAGCTTATCCTGGTCAGCACGAACTACGTGCACCCCTTTCGAGAGGTACACAATGACCAAAGCATAGTCGAAGTCTCTGGGTATAGTGTCTCAATTCACTATGCCGCTTAGTGGTGGGATATACTTAGGCAAGATACTTGAGATCATATTCACAGTGGAAAAGTCATTTTGGAGCTTAGATCATCTTTCTAAAGGTAGTCGGGATGGTCCTTCTCAAGCAGTGGAGGGGGAAGCTGGAAATGCTCCCAAGGACGATGTCTATACACCTATAGACACTCCTCACTCTGACATGACTCTCTCAGTCATTAAGTCAATTAAAACTTCTTCAACTACTTTCTCAACAACGTTGAGCTCGTCCGACATACAAGCTTGGGTCAGATAGCTCGGGTGCAAAAGGAATTCAGAGACTACAGTGAATAGTATGGGAACAAGGCAATGATCTCAGGGTCAATTAATCTCAGGTTTTGTGCTCAAATTCTCACTTAGAAAAAATTATTCTTGGTGCGTGGCGCAATGGACTAAGTAGGGAAACTTAGCAACAGTTTGTTGGCAATGGTTATGATCCTTCATTAACTTATGTTCGACCCGTTATGGCATGTTTCAATGGTTGGATGACGAACCTTATTTCTTTTCTGCCCGTTCGGAGTGGAAGTCGAACAGATATATCGGCCCCAACAGCTATATTGCTTCGTCATGGAGAAGTACACTATGTCGTTGTTCTGATATCTCGATGAAGCTCCAATTCTACAATTTTTCTTTCTACGAAGTATCCTCTAGAACCTCTTGTAACCTTACAGTATTAGCCCTTTTCTTTCTTAAATTTCTAGGATTCTTCCTAGTGAGCTTCGTCTCAGTAATTCTTTTACCATTCTGATGCTTATCTTTTGTGGTCTTAGTTACTTCACAATGTTGAAATTCTTTCCTAGGTTTCCTGGATAATACTTCTTCTGTATTGAAAATAGGTAACTTAATCTTCTGCAGATCCTCTAGTGTTATCTTAGCCTCGTCATCGGAGTTGCTAGTATTAAATATCTGTGATATTCTCTTCTTTTCTTTAATCAAGTGTGCGATCCTTCTGGTCATAAAGTCTTTTAACTGTTTCTTCTTCTGTTCCAAAAATTCTTCTTCCTCTTTTCGTCTGGCTTGTTCTCTATCAATCCAATGTTTTCCTATGAGCATGGTAAACGGGGTGTTGTCTTCAACAAATTTAATAATCTCAAAGTCTTCCTCTATTGAAGTTCCATTGATAGTCATAGGTATCCGGGCGAGCCTTCCACATAGGTTTACTAGCTTTCCTCTAAATAAACTTGTCCCTCCTAGGGAAGGGATCATAGCAGGCTTTCCTATAGCTTCCCAAGTTCTTTCTGGAATAATGTTCACTTGTGTTTCTTCATCAATAATACAGTCAATGTCGAAGTCCCCTATTCTTGCTTCGACTTGCTCCTTTTCTTTGAAGATCTCTAGTAATCGGACATCTTTATGTTCCTTCAGGTTTTCTTTTATCCGTATTAATATTTTCTCTTATTCTTGTTGGGTTTCTACCTTTTTTGGATCTGCCTTCTGGTCTTTTTGATTCAGATTCAGCTTTTCCAACTTAGCGATCATTCTAGGGAAATCCAATACGTCGTGGTCCAAATATTTGCAACAAAGACAACTAGGTTTTCTCCCAGGGCATTCCTTAGCAATATGTCCTGGTCTTCTGCAACTGTAACAAAGATTTAATCCTCTCTTTCTCTTCAATGATCCCCAAATCTTCTTGTACTGTGTGCTAGGATCATAATGGCTAGCCTACAAAAATTTCTTTCTAGGATCCTGCATCCATTTGTTATTCCAAACATTCTTTCTATGCATAGGTATAACATATCTATCATTATACTTATCATATCTATTCACATCAAACTTTCTTTCATCTATTAATGCCCTAGTTTTTAAGCTAGGACAGAATCTATCAAACATACCTAGATCCATGCTCTAGAAACAAAAAAAATTCACTTATCTTACTTCTACAGAGCACAAAGCTTCCAAATCTAAGAAATTTTGACTATTCTTACCTTTATTAGAGAACAAAGCTTACAGATCTTACCTCTTTTATGCAGATCTGACTTCTTTCTTTCATAAATTTCCACTTTTACTTTTCTTAGAGCACAGAGCGTTTAGATATCACTTCTTTTCTTCGGATCTAATCTTCCTTTCTTTAGATATGACCTTATTCCTGGAACAAATCTTTATAGGTTGAGTAAAAAGCTGCGCACTAGGGCAACAGATCTACGCACAGAGCTTTTTTTTTTTTTTTTTTTGCACAAAGTTTCTTCTTCCTCAGCTCCCAGCAATCACAGTTTCAGGTCCCGGCAACAGAACCATTTGTTGGAACAAGGGCAGACCCAGGGTTCAATGCTTCAACAGTGCACCAAAAAAACCCTAACTACTGGCCTTTCGGCAACACCTGTGAAGAAGATGAAGTCTCACCCGAGGTAGAGGCAAGGGTGGTTGCAAGAATCAGGTGTCTGCAACCTTAGTTGGGACACAGATATGTGATTCTTACTCTTAGAAAGCACTTTATCATAGATCATTCATCAGTATTTAACCCTCATGGCACTCCACATATGGCATAGAGCACTGCAGCATTCACTTAGATCTAGGTTAAGTTAGTACTTAGCAACAGCAAAATAGGTCTAGCACTCGGCACTTTCATATATGTCAAATCTATACCCACACATCTAAGAAGCAGAAAGAAAAATGGATCTAACTAAGTATATCATAGTAAATCACATAGAATAATCATATCAAGCACAACACATGAAAGAAACCAACACATTAGGTCGAAGCACCAAGCACAACACACAGATTTACCGTGGTTCACCCCCACCCTGGGGCTACGTCCACAAAGTCTTCTTCTTCTTTATTAGCTTTGGTCAATCGGGTTACAGCACAGATCTCACACTTGTACTCCACATAGGACAGGAGATCTACGTGCACCTCACCATATCCTCCTTCCCCGAGTATATCTAGCACAGATCCTTCTTACAATTCGTGCACTCAGCACTTACAGCACTTGCACTCATCTCTGCAAGTCGGTCACACAATATACACAAAGCCTTTACTATCACTTAGCTTATATTCTCACCCCCTCTTACATTGCTTAGATACTTATTTATACTTTACAAAATAGTCCTAAACATGGGTAAACCCATGGGCCGACATCCCTTTCCTATTACATTAACCCAAAACCCTAAAAGAGCCCCAAAAGTGGGCCGAGATCCCTTGATCTCTGCTTCTCCTAGCGCTCCATATTTGACAGGCTGTCGAAGTCCAAAAATGGTCAAATATGACCAAGTGTTCCTCAAAACTTGGTCAAGGGCCAACAACTCCATCTATGGATAAGGTCTTCATTATCTCTATTGTTGCAGTGCCTTGCCATAGTACCCAGAAATCACCAAAATATTTTAGGCGCCCTACCCACATATTGCCTCAACACATAATCATTGGATGGTTTGATGGGGCATCACAAATAAATGGGGAACAAAGTGGAGCGGGGGGTGTTATAAAACTAAATGAGTGCATTGTTTATATATGGAACCCTTAATTGTGGTAGGGGCACTAATACAAGAGCGGAACTCTTGGGAGCTTGGGTTGTCCTCACTTTGGCGCATAGACTTTCAATTTCAGATATCCACATTATTGGGGATTCCAAAATTATTATTGTTTGGCTAAATAATATTGGTTCTCTGTGCGTAATTACTATAGATTGTTGGAAAGATTGGGTAAGGGAACTCATCAAGCAATTTTATGTCATCTAATTTTCCCATGTCTACAAAGAAGAAAATCAGGAGGCTGACTTATTATCTAAAAAGTCTCTATCTGAGCATTCTGGAGCCATCGCATACAATCATTGGAATGATGGTCATGAGGGACCAAGATTTTATTTAAAGATGTACTAGCATCTCCTATCTGAAATTGTTTTTTCTATATGTTTATTCGAGGCTATCATGGGGTATGGAAGTAGTGACAAAACTATTTGAGGAAAGTTCTTGACCTTGGGTAATTTGGGCTATGTTTTATTTTATGGTGTTTTTTTGGACAATCATCATGGTGGCATAGTGGTATCTTTTGTATTTTGATACGAGTTGTAGTTGAACTTTTGGTGGAGAAAGAATAAGGCAAGGCCTTTGAATGTATTGGTACTTTTTGACTATGTAAACTGATTATATATCTCTAAATGTAATGTGCAATTTTCTTGTGAAAACAAAATTGTGATAGATCACATATATTATCAATATGCAAATAGATTGGATCAATTTATCTCTTGGTTTATGTTAATGAAAAGAAGATGTGATAGTCAAAAGTTACAACGGATTTCTATTGGAAATAATCCTGGAAGAAGCCATCAATTGTAATGGGGATAGATGAATCTCTAGGATTCACAATGGAACGTCATATAATGGAGGGGAATATTTCTAATAATGACATAGACATGTGATATTTATCGGAGATTATACTGGAAGAACCATATCCCAATGGAAGGAATTTTAATGTAGAGAGGATATTAGAAACAAGCATGGGAGAACCATTAGAAGGGAAAGGGACAAGAAGAGGTACAAATTTATTGATAGAAGGTGCTCCAATCCTTAAAA
>JASDQU010735887.1:48514-60111 GCA_032191745.1 Picea mariana | reverse complement strand
GGATAGGACTAGAGTGGTTCACATGGCCATATTCAAGGTTTGAAAATCCTGAGCAGTTGTTGGAGTCCAAGTGAAATAATTATTTTTAAGGAGTGTAGTGAGAGGTGCCACAATATTTCCATAACTCTTAAAAAACTTGTGATAATAACATGTTAAGACCAGAAATCCACGCAATATTTTGAGAGTCTTTGGTTGAGGCCAGTCTTTCATAGCTTAAATCTTTTTAGGATCCACTCTGACATCGTACTTTCCAACAAGATGCCCAAGTACATGACTTCTGAGGCACCAAAAGCACATTTATATTGTTTCAGGAAAAGTTGGTGTTGAGAGAGTAGATGGAGAACTCGATCCACATGAGCAAGATGGTTTGTCTAGGTTTTTCTATAGATGAGGATATCATCAAAGAAAACTAATACAAAATGACGGAGAAAGGGATGGAAGACATGATTCATGAGGATTTGGAAAGTGGAGGGAGAATTACACAAGCCAAAGGGCATGACTAAAAACTCATAATGGACCTCATGAGTTCTAAAGGAAGTCTTAGGAATGTCTACCTCTGTCATATGGATCTGGTGGTAGCCAGAACAAAGATCAAGTTTAGTAAAGAATTGGGTGCCACTCAATTCATCCAAGAGGTCATCAATGACAGGAATGGGAAATTTGTCATTAATGGTGAGTTTGTTGAGGGTGCAGAAGTCAGGACACATGCGCCAAGAACATTCTTTATTAAGTTCCATGACCATAGGAGAAGAGTAGGGGCTCGTACTAGGGTGAATAACACCTGCCTTGAGCAGTTCTTGAACCATTTTCTCAATTTCATTTTTTTGGGAAAATGGGTGACGATAGGGACGGATATTGGGAGGACAGCTTTCTAGGACAAGGGGAATGGAATGATCATGAACACCACAGGAAGACGGGAGTCCCTAGGGAGTGGAAAAAACCACTTGATGTTTAGAGAGGATGGATTGGATGTCCTGTGGCACAGAGGGTGTCTCAGTTGCTTGTATGGCATGGAGTTGGGAAATAACTCCAAAATGACCTTTTTTGAGCATATTTTCCATGTGATGGGAACTAATGATCTCTGGGGAACTAGCGGTGATGCCTTGGAACTTATATTGTTGTCCCTCCTAGTCAAATTGCATGGTTAATTCCTTAAAATCCATGAAAATGGGACCCAAAGTCATTAGCCATTATGCACCCAACACAATGTCACAATTACCCATGTTGATAGAAAACATATGATATTTCAAGTGGTAGTCACCAATTTGGAGACGCACATTTTCACAACTCCCTCCACATTTCATGGACCCTCCATTGGCAATCATGATTTGGAAATTATTGACTGCACAGATATAGCAATTAGTTTCTTGGGAAATGTGGCAATGAATAAAATTATGGTTGCTTCCACTATCAATAAGAATGATGACCTTCTATGCTTGATGTAACCAATTAGCTTGAGGTTTTGGGGAGTAGAGAAGCTAGTGAGATCATTTAGGGAAATTACCAGTTCTACTTCGGGAGGGTCTGAGGGAGGGGTTATGTCAGTGGGTTCATGTGACACAAACACAATGGGAGATTCAACATCCTCTTCTGAAACATCCTCCGAGATGGCCATAAAACGATTTTGTTCCTTACACTTTTGTCCTGGAAAATATTTGTCATCGCAATTATAACAAAGGCCTTTGATTTGGCATTCATCCATTTCGTCCCTGGTCAATTTTTGGATTTTTAGTGGAGTAGAAGGAGGAGTAGGATTTATTGGTTTAGTGTGAGGAATAAAGGAGGGTTTCTGGTTTTGAGAAGAGACAATATGTTGTGCTTCCTTATCTCTTTTAGTATCCTCCACCCAACTCTGAGGCTGATCCATGAGGACATGGGAACGAATCTCATCCTTGAGGCCACTAATAAAACATTCTCGAAAAAAATCATCAGACATGCCCTCTGTATGAAAATATAGTCTCTCAAAATCAGCTATAAAGTCTTCCACTCTTCCATATTGTTTCAAATTTTTCAAATGGCCTAAATGGTTGGTGCCAGTGTCAAAGCATTCATAAAGCTCTGCCACAAAGTGTGTCCAAGCAACATACCCTTGGTGGGCAGTTTTCTCCACTGCCACCATTGCCAATGTTCCTGATCTAGATGGAGAACACCATACCGTAGTTTGGCCAACTCATATGTAATTTTGTACAAATAGAAATAATATTCCATTTGAGTTACCCACCCAGTGGGATCTGAGCCATCAAATTTGGTCACATCCACACATGGAAGGCATAGGTCATGTTGAAAGTGATGGGGCTGAAAATTATGGGAATGAGAGGAAGTTTCACCTTCGGTATGCAAAGGTGGGTCAGATAAGGGAGGATCTGCAGAGATATGTAGATTGGTGCAGATCATCGTAGTGAAAGATTCAAGCTGGGTAGTAATGTCTTGTTTGAGGTATTGTTTGAGTTCCTCAATTGAGGCAGTGATGGAGGAATGCATGTTTCTATTGATGGTGGAAATATTGGCACTGATTTGTCTCACTTCTTGTTGGGTCTCTGTGAAATAAGAGTGCAAGGTATTGAAGTGAGCTTCCAAGTCTTAGCTATGGGTATGGGCCATGATGACGAGGGAATCGAAAAGGGGTGGGTGGGGTTGAAAAAATTTCTAAAAAATGATAGGTATGAATGTAATAAAGGCGAAGAAAGAAATCCAATCGAATAGGTCTCAAATAATGGTGTCAATAGGATCCAGTCTTTTTTTTTTTTTTACACCAACAGAGTTATACTCTGATATGAAGAATACTGAAATGATGAAATGCCCAAATGCTTAATCAGGAATAAATTTGTAGTAATTTGGCAACTCGAATGCAGAAGACATAGTTGCATGCCAATAGATATTATCTGTTTTATTTTTTGTTTCTGTCCCCAAAGGTTAGGTATTTAAGGGTTCTACAAACAAGGGTTTTCCCTGTGCTATAGCTCTTTGATATATGTGTGGGGTCCAATAGTAGTACTCGACCCAATATCTTAGTGAACCAACTAAGGAGGCTAGACCGTGCCCTTAGTCATACTACCCAACTACCCAGGTACTAGAGAGTATCTTCCCAAGTGTTTTTCTTGGTGGCACTATAGCAATCAGGCGGTCGATCGGTTTATCTATGGAGGGATTCAAGAAATCTAGGTCGATTTGTATACAGGTGTTGTCTGATGTGCTACCACTCAAACGGGTACCAACAGGGGCCAACAGATGTGTGTTTAAGTACCACTTGTATTTCCTTCATTTATGAATCCTCGACCACGATTTTATGCGTGTAACGATAGATCTATATAGCTTAAAGACGTCGGAATACGTCTCTACCATGAAGAAAAATAACCCACAATTTTCTATCGAGGAAGGTGCTCTGATACCACTTGTAATATTCCAGATACAAAAAAGTATGCAGAATGGAAATAAATAGCTAGAAATGGCAGATGAACAACAATATAATCATAACAACACCACAATAATACCAAAATGATACTAGAATAACACCAAAAAGAGCACTTTGATTACTGAGAGAAATGTTCACTTTCCTCTTCGAGGGGGCAACCTCCAGCAGAGCATAGCTCTATTACAATAATATCCAAGACAAAATTCCGCATACCCTCGACTCCTATTTATACTAAATATGTCTATCAAAAGAACCATCTAGAGGAAGATCCTTCTAGAAGCAGAAGCTTCTATTAGGTCTTCTTACATTGGACTTATTCTTCCTTATTGCTAGGCCTTATTAATATTGACCTTTATTACATCGGAATATATTATTCTACCTACGTGAAGGGTTAGGTCCCTAAATCATTGTTTAAAATGGAGTAATCTAAATCAACCAAATCCAATAAAATGCTAATTATTGAGGAAGAATATATATTCGATAGAGATAAATATATCTTTGACCTAGTTCTATCATTTGATTATTTTGAATTACACTAGCAAGCCACCCAAAATTTTATGGATTTAGTGGACCATTATCATGTTTGGGAATCCGATTTAGCAAAATTTTTAGTACCCCAAGTGTATGATTTTCTCAAGTTTTGTTTCTTTTAATTCTTCTTTCATTTATTAAAATATTTAATTTTCTGAAACATAGAAATTGTGCCCTGAAATCTTGATCTCTAAGCATTAAAGATTAGTAATTAAGGCCTAAAGTAAATCAACAAAACACTTGGTTTTAGGACAGACAAATTCAATCAAATCGATCAAAGTAAAATGGATTCCTTGGCATAGTTTCCTAGCCAGAAACATCTCAAGGGTTACAACATTCTTTTGGTGTCGTTGTCAGGGACCGAATTAAAGAAAATTTATTTTCAATGGGAAAAACGTTAGGAAAACCTACTTCTTATTGGTGAAAAAGAGTCATGAAGGATAAATATTTCACTTGGAGACTCCACATTGTCAATATAGGCATCAGGAAGGAAAAACAATAGGGCTAACCCAAACCCAAAGAAGACTACACTAGTAGCAGACCCAGAAAAACTATTGCTTAATAGAAATCCTAGGAAAATACCTATAACACATTCTACTATACCTTATGTTGTTAAACCATCTTCTTCCATAGATCCTAAATCAAAAGGAAAATCTTTATTTCTCTAGAAAATTCTTTAAAATATTTTCCCACAAGTTCCCCTGAACTTTATTTTCCAATTTCCCCAAAGGAATCTCCTCCAAATTCTCCAAATGTTCCATCTTCAATTCTTTTAAGTGAATATATTGAAATATTTCTTGAACATTATATTGCACTATCCCTTAATGAATATCATGTAGTCTCTCGAATTCCTTCTCCTTCACATTCACCAAAACATTCCCCTTGTGATTTCTCCAAGGATCCTTCCAAAAGTTCCTCTAGAAGAAGAAGAATTTAAAGTATTCTTCAATCCACTTACTCCTAAGAGTTCACAGTTTTTAATTGATCATCTAGTGATGGCAGGAAATATCCCTCAACAAAAACCACAACAAAAGAAACCACCCCCACCCCCTCCACCTAGGATCTTCAATAAAGAAGCTACTAGATATGCACCACTAAATATTCCTAGAAATATGTACAATTGTCTTGACAATTATCTAAAACTCTTGCCTAAATTTAATGGGGAAGATGAGATCACAACTCTAGAAAATTTATCACCCTTCGACTATTTCACAGACAATCAAGGTCTTGAGCATGAAGATGTATATATGAGGATATTTGTTCATACTTTTAAAGGTGAGGTGAGGACATGGTCTAAGGGGTTGCCTCCTAATTCCATTGATTATTGGGATGCATTGGAATCTACTTTCCTCAGACAATGGGGTGAAAAGAAGGATCATTTATATTTTTTGACTAAGTTTGGGAGTTTAAAAAAGAAACATAATGAATTTATTCCATATTTCATAAAAATATTTAACAAATTTGTTATAAAATCCCTACAGATGTCAAGCCTTCACAACCAACTGCAAAAGTTACTTTTGTTGGCTCTTTTGACCCATATTTTTCCTTATTGCTTAGAGAGAGAAATTACACTACCATAATCGGTATGCAAGATGATGTTGTAGAAATCAAATATAATATGATTGCTTCAGGAAATTATAGATTTAGAAGTGACTTAGGAGAACGAGAGAAAAGAAAACAAAAAGCACAAGTTGGTACATCAGGGACTAATAAAAGTCAAGAGGATAAAATTGGAGAAATGTCCAGAATCATTAAAGACTTATCAAATAAACTGGCTAGAATGGAAACTGAGAGAAGAAGGCCTAATAATAGAAATACAAATCATTTTATAAGGCCTTTTAACCCTCCCCAAGTTTTACAAAGAGAAAGCAGAAACGAGGATCAACCCATACAAGCACCTATAAAAAATGAAAATCTAGTTGATAACCTTGTGGAGGAATTTGAAGATATTGATGAGGAAATGAATATGATGAAGGGTGACCTTTATGATATCCATGTGAATCAATATGAATATGAGAGATCCTTGAGATTTAATTCATATTTTAATGAAGATGATAACTATAACCAAAATGAGACATCATCATCTCAATATAGGGTTTAGAAACAACCAAAAAAATGAAAATTGGAAATCTTGTTGTCTATGGTGATGCAAAATTAATTGTTAGACAAATAAAGAAGGTTTATCAAGCCAAACATGCTAGGATGAGATCCTATAGAAATTTTTCTTGGGATTTAATTGAAAATTTCTTTTAACCTTCAATATCCACATAATTCCAAGACATGAAAATCAGCAAGTTGATTTGTTAGCAATAACAACAAGTAATTTTAGGCCCCCTGAAGTTCCAAATCTCAAATATGAAGTGGAAATGAAGTGCATACTTTGTATTCCTAACAATACCAAACATTGGCAGGTATTTGAAGACGATCAACAGATCAAAAAAAATTCGGAAATGGTTGATGATTTTTCTGCAACTCATATTGATCAAGAAGATGACAAAGATAATAAACAAATTAATTAAAACAGTCATCCAAATTCAATATTTCAAAATATGATTGCTAACCATAAAATGATGGTATTGAGAAATAATCAAATTCCAAAAGGATTAGTGCCTCTAGAGAAACTTTTTGATAAAGATGAAGTTGTTGTTAAACATGTTGTTCATCCTCAAATTGAAGAGGTAGAAGATTGTAACATTGGTACTGAACAAGAACTAAAGAATATCAAGCTCTCAAAACTTATGCCTACTGATTGGAAATCCAGGTATGTTGATTTGTTTAAACAATTTATTGAAGCATTTACATGGACATATGAGATAAAAGACTTATGATATCAGCATAATTCGACATAGAATTCCACTTAAGGTGGGATATAATCCATTCAGACAGAAACTAAGACAAGTACATCCTGTTTTTTTCTCATTCATTGAAAAGGAACTGAAAAAGTTATTAGATGCAAAGATCATAGTTCCGCTTATATATTCTTCTTAGGTTGAAAATTTAGTACCTGTTAGAAATAAGAATGGTGAAATAAGACTCTATGTTGATATTAGGAATCTTAACAAATCTTCATTAAAGTATATTTATCCTCTTCCTAAAATTCATCATGTGTTACAAAAGGTAGTAGGAACTAATATTATCTCTATGATTAATGGTTTTTAGAGCTATAACTAGATTGTTGTGCATGAAAAGGACAGGGAGTTGACTGCATTTACTACACCTTATTGAACCTTTATGTATGACAATATTCTCTTTGGTATAATGAATGCAAGAGCAACATTTCATAGGGAAATGGACATAACATTCGTTGGAGAAAAAGACAAAAATATGGTTCTTTATTTAGATGATTTAACAATTTTCTCCAAATCAGATGATGATCATTTATAACATCTTAGACAAACTTTTATTAAATTCAAAAAATATGGTTTGTCACTAAATCCTAAGAAATCACATTTTTCTATGCATGAAGGAAAGTTACTTGGACATATTGTTTCAAAATATGAAGTGAAGATTGACCCTCAGTGTGTAGAAGTAATTAAAGTTATTAGTGTTCCTAGAAACAAGAAACATATTCAGACTTTTCTTGGAAAAATCAACTTTCTAAGAAGATGCATTCCTAATTTGATGAAGTAGAAAAGGATATGACAGATATGTTAAAAAGGATAATGAATTAAAATGGTCTTCAGAGGTCAAATATTCATTTGATCAAATTAATAAATCCTTGGGAGAAGTGTCAGTTTTAATAAGTCCAGACTATTCAAAGGAGTTTCTTGTATTTTCTTTTTCCTCTGATAAGACAATTGTTGCAGTCCTTTTACAAAGAAATGAAGACAATCAGAAACAAGCAATCACATTCTTTAGCAAAAGTTTAAGGGACTCTGAACTCAAATATAACATCATGGAAAAACAAACTTACACATTGATTAAAGCTCTGAAATGTTTTAGAGTGTATATTCTTCATTCCAGAATAATTGCATATGTACCTAGTAGTACAGTAAAAAAGATTCTAAACCAACCTGATGGTGATGGTAAAAGAGGCAAATGGATAGAAAACATTTAGGAGAATGAACTTGAAATAAAACCAACAAATTGGTTAAAGGCCAAGGTTTAGCAAAGCATTTAGAAAAATCAAATTGCAAAGTTCTCAGAATAAATCAAATTTCAGAAATAAAAAAACATCCTTTAACAGAGTTTAGAGAAGCATATTCCAACAACCCCTGATAAAGGTACATGACAAGTTTTCTATGTTTCCTTGGGACAAACACATTGTATTTTATTTGAAAACCCTTGAATGTAAATCTAATTTTAGTCCAACAAAAGCTAGGTCTCTTAAACTTCAAGCAATTATGTATTGCATAATAAATGAAAAGATTTATTGGAAAGATCCTTTGGGTATTTTTCTAAAATGTGTTGTTGAGGAAGAGATTGAAGGGATCATAGATAAATTTCACAAATGAATATGTGTACGATAACATGCATGGAGAGCCACAACATACAAAATCTTGAGAGCAGCTATTATTGACCAAAGTTATTTTCAGAAGTGAATGCAAAGGTAAGATCTTGTAAAGAATGTCATATTTTTGCAGGTAAACAAAAGCTTCCTTCAAAAGAATATCATTGGTGCCAATAAAAGATGAAGCTCTTTTTTAGAAATGGGGCCTAGACTTCATAGGTGAGATTCATCATGCATCTAGTGCACAACATAATGTTGGAGAGATTTATATTTTTGGCACACTAATTCAGTGGGAGTTAACTGACTAGTTCTATTTTAGACTTTCTAATCTCATACCATCACTAGTATGCATGCATTCCTAATTATAGGATGTCATTAACTATATGAGTGAAGATCACTCACTCATTGATAAAATCATAATATACATTGATTTGCATTCTTCACTGTGTATCTCTCTTCATTTTCTTGATAAGATTTGTTTGTGTATGTTTTAGCTAGATCTCTTGTGCAAGTTTCCATGAAACACTGACATGGTGTCAGAGCTACGCTACTTGGAACAAGTCAGACAAGCCAAAGAATAAGGAAAATTGGAGTTTCGGCGAGCTAAATTCGTAGTCGTACCTTTCAGCAATGATTTCTCCAAAAATATTAATTTTTTTAGAAAACGACATGCATGAGAAGTAAATCGACCCATTTTGCAAGTGGGTTTTCAACCGTTTGGCGAAATTCCTCACTGTTTTCTCAGAAAGTAAGCTGGAAGATAGCCTCCTGAAACTGATATGAATCCGTGGTTGTACCTTTCTATAGTCATTGCTCCCAAAAATATTAAGTTTTTGAGTAAACGGCCCGCTCAAAAAGTAAATCGACCCATTCTGCAAGTGGGTTTTCAACCGTTTGACGAGATTCCTCACTGTTTGCTCCAAAAGTAAGCTTGAAGATAGCCTCCTAAAACTGATACGAATCTGTGGTCATACCTTTCTATAGTGATTGCTCCCAAAATATTAATGTTTTGAGGAAACGACTCACGGAGGAAGTAAATCAACCCATTCTACAAGTGGGTTTTCAACTGTTTGGCGAGATTCCTCACCGTTTACTCAGAAAGTAAGTCGAAAGATCATCTCTTGAAACTGATACGAATTTTCACTTAAAGTGTCCTTTCTACCGTGATTTCTTAATTTTTCACTTTCAGATTGAGAGTAAATTTTTAGGGGTTCTTAGAAATAGTGGGAGAGATGGATAGGACAACTATTTTACAGTCAAACTTGGTGGTAATCCTCACACCGTACAATTATTTTGATTGGAATCTCAAGGCAGAATTCCAACTCAAAAGGAAAGGACTGTATAATTTGACGATGGCGACAGAAACAAAACCTACATCAGCGATTGAGAAGATGAGATGGGTGAACCGTAAGGATGAGGCCACATGACTACTTCTTGAGTTAATCTCCATTGATCTATGGTTTCATGTTTCCGCATGCAAGAATCCAAACGAGATCTAGACCACCTTGGAAGGACTCTTTGGAAAGCAGGATGAGATGTGAGGTCATATGCTTGAAGTAGATTTGAATACCTTAGACCATAAAGTTTTGATAATATACAGGATTTCTTTACTAAATTTAAATATTTGATTTTGAGCTTGGGTGAATGTGGTATTGACAAGTCTACACAAGAGAAACAACTTATTCTAACAATCTTGGCTAAGATAGGACCAGAATACGTTGTATATGTCTCTAATTTCCATTCTGGCAGATGTCTTTTTGGAACAAATTGGAAAATTCCTACGTTGGCTCAGTTCATTGAGTCTCTTACACAAGAGCAGACAAAACTCATACAGATGGGCCTCATGAAATATCCCAAAGCACATGCACTCACCATGCATGATGGAAAAGGGTCATCTAAACAGAATGGGAAGGAGGGATATTCCAAACCCTTCAACGATTCTTCAGGTTCTAGAGACTCTTCAAATCCGAAGAAGAAGAAGAAGAAGGAAAAGCAGTGCACTTACTGCAATAAACCGAATCATGAAGAATCCACATACATGAAGAAACAGATCGATCTTATGGCATATGCATTTTAGCAGAACAACCTTGGAAACTTCATTCCAGAGGGAGTCAAGAAGCAGAAGGAAGAAGATCATGCTCCTAAGAAAGGTAATCATCATGCTCTGGTTGCAATTAATTCCTCATCTGATTCATGGATTATAGATGGTTTCTCTGGATACAACCAAATCATGGTGCATCCTAATGACCAGGAGAAGAAAGCTTTTACAACACCTTGGGGTACCTTCGTGTATGAAAAAATATCTTTTGGGATTATGAATGCAGGAGAAACATTCCAAAGGGCCATGGACATAGCCTTTGTTGATGAGAAAGATAAGTTTATTGTTATTTACTTAGATGATATCACTATATTTTCATATTCTGATGATGAACATCGTAAACATCTAAGAAGGGTTTTTCAGAAATGTAGGAATTTTGGAATCTCATTAAGTCCCAAAAAGTCAAATTTTGGAATGCAAGAAGGAAAATTACTTGGAAACATCATTTCAAAGGAAGGAATAAAGATAGACCCCAACAGAGTGGAAGCAATTCTGAAGATTGGCACACCTAGGAGCAAGAAGGAGGTACAAGCCTTCCTAGGAAAAGTATATTTTTTAAGAAGGTTTATCCCTAACTTGGTTGAAATCATAAAGTATATCACTAACATGCTCAGGAAAGGCAATGAGATAAAATGGAATCATGAATATAGGAAGTCTTTTGAAGATATTAAAGTGGCACTGACCAAATCTCTAGTGTTGGCTAGTCCAAATTTTGCAAAAGATTTTATCTTTTTTTCTTTTGCTTTAGAACACACCATTGTTGGTGTTTTGTTGCAAAAAGATGAACAGAACTTCAAAAGGCCCATAGCCTATTATAGCAGGACTTTGAGAGACTCCCCACTGAGGTATGACATCATGGAAAAGCAGGCATATGCCTTGGTGAAGGCCCTCAAAGAATTCAGAACTTACATCTTGCATTCCCATATCATTTCTTATGTGCCTAGCAATTTTGTGAAAGACATTTTGAGTCAGCCTGATCCTTAAGGTATAAGGGGCAAATGGATAGTTGTGTTTTTGGAGTATGACCTCGAGATCAAACCTACAAATTTGATTAAAGGTCAGGGGATTGCAAAGTTGATGGCACAGTCCAATAGTGATGTCTTAGG
>JASDQU010735887.1:11812-22261 GCA_032191745.1 Picea mariana | reverse complement strand
TAATAACCATCACATGGACTAGACATCAAACCCTCATTGATATGTAGCTTCACACTACACAAACAACTTCACAACCACTTCACAACCAAAACCATCGACCATGTACCAAGTAATACAAAATATACCTCAACACTCAACCTTATCAAGATGTAACAATGATGAATACCAAACATACCAGTGTTGTATTTCTGTAGATCTAGCTCATACAATAAGTGCCATACAACCAATAGCCACTCTAGGAAAAATCCTCAAACTCCCATAACCATATCTCATGTAGACAACAAAATCATACACATAAGAATATGACATACCTTTTGAACCTGTATTATTGAGGATACCAGAATGTGATATCATACATACTCAAGGTTTGGCATCAATATCTAAGGGTTGACATCAATCTACAACATCACTCTCCAAGGGTTGACATCAATGATAAGCAACTATCCAAACCAGTTGTCCATCAATCTAAACCAATTGTCTGAAAATATCCCCCTTTGGAATTGATGGAAACACCAATATTCATGGCAACACTTAGTTATGAAAACACTCATGGTCATACTCCCCATCAATTTTTCTATCTCTCCCCCTTTGACATTAATGGAAAAGGGTATCTCTCCTTGGGGTTTCTCCCCTTACTAAACTCTCCTTGGGGTTGCTACCCCTGTTTTCACTGTCCTTTGGGGCTTCTCCCCCTGTCTTCATACCTCTGATTAATTTATCTCTCCCTTTGACAAGGATTAAATCCCCCTATCTATCTGATATTGTACCTAATCTAACCAATCATGGTTAAGAAAATAACTCCCCCTGTGGGTATGACTCCCCCTATCTTCTCTACAAGATGTCATGTAATCACTATGAACAATATTCTATCACCACAATTTGCTTTTGTTGCGTATGTTTTTTCTCTACCAGAACACTAATCAACTTCTCGACAATATTTCATCAAGAATACCATGATCTTCTATTCCTATGATGACCCTTGGACATGTCCATGCATCATACATGCATCAACCTATACCTCAACATATTAGAGTTATTTTCCATTGGTTCTTACTTGAGTAATCAACTGACATATATGAAAATCATTCAAGATTAAGCATTCAAAATTTAAGCATTCAAATAATCATCCAACATTATCTAAACCAATATCTAAATCAATCTATGAATTCATCTATGTCCATGTTGTCCAAGACTACTACTCAATTGTCCACAATGTTGACCCATCTATCTTGGCTACTGCATAGGCTCCCCTTGTCTAATATCCATATTACATGGGAGTCTCCAAGTCAAGTGACTCGGAACAATGCATGCTCTGATGTAGTATAATATTATTCTTCCTCTGTGAATACATCTTCCTTTTCATCCTCTTCCTGAATTTTGTCATTGTCCTGTGTTTTGACATCTTCTTCATATTTTTCTTGAGCTTCGACACTTTCCTCTTTTCCTATACATTCATCATGATATTTTTATATTGCAAATACTGAAAGTATGATTCCTTGGACATGTTCTTCATTTACCTGCTACTCTTGTTTTTTACTTCTTCTCTAAACCTTCTTGTGTCTCTCATCAATATTTTCTTTCATGGGAAACCTTATCATGCTTCTGTAATTTTGAGTTGTGTCCATAATTGTGGAATTTGTAACATTCAATATTTTTTGGGGCCACATAAGCATTTATTTCCTAATTATTTATTTCATACGACCTACAATCTGCAACCTTATGTCCAAAGTTAGTGCAATAAAAAAAATAACCATAAAATAAATTTACATACCTGGGAGTGAATGAATTTCCTTGTGGTGTAGTCATTATGTAATTCTGCCTTGGCTTATCAAGATATTATATTTGGTTATTTCTTTCACAATGGTCAAAGATTCCTTGCTACTTGAATGTAGAGGGCCTTCGGTATTCATTTCTTTCTGATATTTGTTGACCATGATTCCTTGTTACAGAAAAATCCCCATGCGGACAAGTGGATCTTCCATCGGATTCTAGACCCCTAATATCAAGACAAAAAGATGCAAATGGACACTAACATCCCTTTGAGATTTGCTCAACTAATTGAAAAGAGATAAGGAGGAAAGGTGATTGTACCTATTTCTGGTGTTTGTCTTCGCTGCTCCAATTTGAGCTTGATCTCCAAACTCGTTCGCACAGCTTGATATCTGTAAACCACATACAACAAAGAGACACAAGGAAACTCCTACTCTAGCATACTAGATTAAACAAATTCATCTACAGTAGACAAGAATATGTAAAGATAAATAAACTAGAAGGAAATAGGCCAAGCATATACTAATGAGAACATTAAAAGACACTTACAATATGTAGATGCAGTTGTAGCAGCCTCTTCAAGTCCTCTTCGTCCAGCCCTTACATGATGTTCCCAATATCATAAGTTTGATACCTCTAATCTGACTTCCTTTCTCCATGGAAAATCTCTCATTATATAGGATTTGGACGCTTAACCACCATGAAGAGGATCACTGATCAGATCCACTAAAATGGGATCTCCAAGATATTTAAGGAGAAAATATCTCTTAAGGATTTTAGGGAGGAAATATCTCTCAAGTATTTTAAGGGGGAAATATTTCAACCATCCATGAGATCGTCATACTCCCCTAAAAAATAGGAAACCAAATGTAAAGTGGATTCTCACACTAAATTAATTTCCTTTTCATGAATATTAATAATAATTCATGTGCACATAGTATTTTGACCTTCATATAATATATTTCTCCTCCACATTGACTAGGGATTGTGACATATGTTATTTCATGGTGTTGAGGTGTATGTGACACTTATCAAGGTGCATATTACACTTGCGACACTTAGCGTGAGGTACCTAGGTGTGGAAATTTGATGTGTAACAGTATGCCCCCTAAAGTGTGAGGTCAGAAGAGAAACTGGTGGTTGAAACACTTTACAATTCTTCAATGCAAGGGCATGGAGTTGGAGAACCGGGAAGAATTTGAAAACAACCATAAAACAGTATTATATATGTTCCATTTCCAAGGCAGGCATACATATGCTCCAAATACGAGATGACTCAAAGCACAGATGCCAACCAATACACTGCGGATCCATGAAAAATATTGACTAAGGATATGGCCACCAAAGATACAATGTGGATCCATACCTCCATCACATGAACTGATTGTAGCCATGAGAAATACACAGTGGATATACGATATGATAAAACATTAGAGAGTCTGAAAAGAGCTTAAATGGATCTCCCTAGTTTCACCTTGAAACTAGAACAAAACAATACAGCATACAAAACTTTCCCTAAGTTTTAATTATCAAGTATACTAACTAACAAGAGATAAATGACATACCTTTTAAATCTCGTTTGTCCTCACTAGTGTCATCCTCGCTCCATTCCAAGGCTTATGGGATGTTGAACCTGTAAAAAGACACAAGCGAACGAAGTGAAAGAAACAATGTATACTCAACAAAACCTATGTATGTGATCATGGAGTAATACAATAAAATAAGACCAATTTTATGGGAAATAAATATATCATTGTATTAAAGATATGAAAAGGAGAGTACAACCAATCCCTTGATGTTGTAAAGTCCCTTCCAACAGTTTCTTCCTTTCCACACACTTCTGCTCCACGGATTTTGAGACCAACAATATATCTTGACAAAGAAAATCTCAAAGCCAACATAGGCACAAATACTCCAAACTCTTGGCTAGACTAATATCTCATTAGCTATTCTCAAAATTTCTTCACAAATCTCCAGAACTACTAACTAGCCATTCCAAAAACTCAAGCACTAGCCAACTAGCCTTCCCCATGAGAACCCTTCTCCTTTTATAAGCTGAAAAGGATAGGGTGAGGAGGTTAGGATGATCCCGCTAGAACAGGGATACGACTCAGATCCAAACCGATCGGAGGCCACCTCACCCTTGAATATTATATTTTAGAAATTTCAAGAAGATGCTCTTTTTCTTCGTAAACAAGATCGTCGCACCCTTAAAACCGAGCAAACTGTGACAATGTCCCAGGCCATTGTGGTGCAACCTACGACGATCCTAAATCATCGCATACTTAAAACCAAGCAAACTGTGACAACGTCACAGGCCACTGTGGTGCAACATACGATGATCATAAATCGTCGCACCCTTAACACTGAGTAAGGTGTGACGATCCCTTTTTATAAGCTTTTAACAAAGGAAAATATAATTTTCATCCTTCTGGGAAAATGTGTCTTCATTCTTCTTCAGGGATTCGGACCATTGATCCTTATAAAGACAAAGGATAGGTGTACATAATTAATGGTCATAGGGGTGATGAAAATAATGTGTAACAGTAAGCCGCCCAAAGTATGAAGATAGAACAAAGTGATAGCTGAAATACTTTGTCCAGTGTGTGTAGGGAAAAAGGAACACATTGGTTGAAAACCTGCCAACAAACAAGTAAATACGGTACAATAATATATTATCATTGAGGTAGGAATTCCCATAATCAGAATACAAATGACTCAAAGCATAAACGTCGACATGCAAAGATCCATGTCAAGATAGGTCATGGACACCAAACATACACTGTGGATCCATGCCATTATGACTCAAATATGAACATAGCCACCAAAAATACACTATGTATCTATGTTTTAAAGACTCAAATTTGAACATAGCCATGAGACAAACACTGTGGATATATGCAACTGTACAATCTGAATATACTCCAACGCAACCTGAATCTGTCAGAAAAGATCCAAAGTCTTCATCTCCATCACTCTGTAGTATGAATCTAACTATGTGAATACATGTATTGAAGTCGAACATGGTAGAAACCACTTGATTACTGGTCATTAATGAATATCATTAACAAGTGTGAGGGAAATCACCATTAATGTCAATGACTCCTATGGTACAATATTACAATCCAACAGGTGCGAATTTGTGACCTGAAGTCGAACACTCGACGGAATCTCCCAATCAGGGTCAATAATGAAAACCCATTGTCGAAAGCAAGGAAACCTTCCATTAACGCATGCAATTTCTAAGGTACCAATTAGTTTCTAAGTCTAATTCCTGGATAATGAGTTGAATTCGACAGGAAAAGACTCGTCACAGAAGGGCCTTAATGTATCCCCCATCAATGACAAGAAACGGGTAAAAATATTTGAAGTAGATCAGAGTAACAAGTGATTCAGGATTGACTCAAGGATGGGCGACGCAATATAAGGCTTAAGTACTGTGGAAATGGTCGATGCAATAGAAGGATTTATGGGTTGAACTTCTCTTTGAACATATTGATGACACGACAATTGTATTGGAAACACTGACTCAACAACAGGGATCATAGACCAATTTGCAATCTTATAAAGGAGTATTATCAAGAGACAAGAAGATTTTCCAACCTAGACACAAAGCGAGTGAAAGGGTGTCATGTTCAAAATCGAATCTTCCATAGAATACAGGTTTAGATATATTTAATTCCCAATTTTTTCCCCACCATCTCTGGCGAGCACCTCTTTATTTTTCACAAGCTTGAGGAGGATAACATATGCTTGAACTATAATCTCATCCTTCGGATGAGTCCCTCCGAGTATGTTTAACGAACCCTAGTAAGGAGTGGTTTGGTCCCATATGGGCCTTTCGATGTTTATTTTACGATTCCAAAGAAAGTAAAATTTGTGGTTTTTCATATTTAGACAGTCTAAAAAAAACTTAAAGGAAACTCCAAAATGTCATTTTTCGTAAAGTAGTCTGATGAGACCGAAAAAGAAATAAACTATAACTCAACAAACGCTTTCTTAAAATAATTTAATGAGCATGAAAAGAACAAGATCGCTTAGCAATACTTTCATGTTTAGAGAGTTTGAAAAGAGCTTAAAGGGAACTCCAGGGGGTTCCTTTTTCGTATAACCTTTACGAGTATGAAAAAGTGATAAAATTTTACTTGGTTACATTCTCATGTATTTACGAGCATGAGAAAGAACAAAGACTAAGATCGGGATTGTTTTCATTTTTACGCAAGATTAAAACAAAACAAAAAAAACTATGCTTGGGATAGATATTATTTTTACACAAGCTAAAAAACTAAACAAAACTGTGCTTGGACCTAGTTTCATTTTTACACAATCTTGAACCAGAGGAAACTATACTTGAGGTAGGTGGTTTCATTTTTACACAATATTGAACCATATAAAACTATGCTTGCGACTTCCCAACACATTATCTAGGGATGGTTGGTACTTTGTCCCTAGCTTAAGAAGCTAGTGACTTAAATTCAGCATGAAGTCTAGAGGTTGTAAGAAAATGCCCCCCAAGCTTCGTTTCGTCTAACTGCAAAGGAAAATGAAATGAAGCTTCAAATATTAAATGAAGAAATTGACTCAAACAGAGAGGGGGGGAAATATATTTCATTTTTTAATGATCTTGACACAAGAATAGGAACTATGCTTGAGATGAGTTGTTTTATTTGTTAACAAACTTGACGCAAAAGAAGAACTATGCTCGTAATATTTGTTTCATTTTTTAAGGAGGTTTCCATGGGGATGCAAAAACTATCCTCGTGACCTCTGCTTCATTTTTTAACAAGGTTTCCACAGAGACGCAAAACTAACCTCACAACTGGATTCATTTTTTAACGAGATTGAAATCATAAAATCATGATCAAACTCCTCTTATTGATCATGGCTTCCAAGAGGGCAATGCTCTAGAAGGACACCATGTCAAGGGACAAAACTTGGTCATGGATTCCAAGAGATCTTCACTTGAAGGAAGAAACACACTCTGGAAGGAACACATGTCGAGGGTCACGATAGGGGTAAGGAGGTCAAGCTCCAAAATCCCTATCGAAGAGATCACCATGTCAACTATCAAATCTAATTCATAAGAAACTGATCATACAGTGAGAGGCTCAACTTCATTGGTAGTTGAAGGCATGGGAAACAACACCACATAATTGACCTGTGGCAGGGGTGATATCATCTGCATATAAGAACCATTTAGGTAGGACAGTGAGTTGGTAATCAAGTCAATACAAACGAATGAAAGTTGATCAATAGTCACAATTCTTCCATCGCGAGGGAAAGATATCACGCGAAAAAGAGTGGACATGATAGATTTCATGGCATAGACATAATCTCTCCCAAGGAGTAAATCGAAATCCAAGGGGTCTTTGACTACCATGACATCAATAAAGACATTTTTCCCTCCCAAAGTTATGGGAAACTGAGGAAGGGTCCCTAAAGGTTGATTGTTTCTTCTATTAAAAGCTAATAGATTCTATGTAACTAGCACAAGCTGAGGATAACCCAAAATTTTCCAAGCAATAGAGGAAAAAATACTAACGGACGCACCTTCATCTATCAATGTCTGAGGAATGTCCTGACCACAAACCTATACTATAATCTTGAAAGGAATGTGAGAGGGAAGATGAGGTCCAGTTATCACACCCCGATCAAAAAGGATGACTTCATTACTTAGAGGGGGTTCCACAGGAGAAGGAGGAATTCCCCGTAGCATGGTAGATTCTGTATCAACGAGAAAAACATGGGCAGTGTTGAAAAGTCAACAAGAAATGTGTGTCTAATTTATTTTTCCTTTAAATAAATTGGACAATAAATATTAATCTATTATCTCATAATTACTTGAAAATAGTTAACTGAAATGGAAAATCAGTTAGCTATAGGAAATTTGAGTTCAATGGTTGACTGGTGGGACATCTAAGTTGAATTAGTTGTAACTAAGTGACTTGAAGTTGTAACAGAGTTATAAGTGTAGTTATGTGAGTTGTGAAGTAGTTTAACTTAGTTAAGTGAGTTAATCTCAGTTGTACTAGTTGTAACTGAACTTACACTAGTGAGAGTTCAGTGAATTAATTATTAATTAATTCACAATCAGTGATCTCACATGCAAATGAAGATTTACCACTGTTAACTACATGCATGTCAGATCAAGTGGAGACCCACTTGAGATAACATGTGAAAGGGACAGTTTGACTATCAGTTGTGACTTTAGTGGGTATGTTCATGCAACCACACACACATTGGATGTGCCAATGAGGAATGTGTAGCCTAGGCAAGAGGAATTTGAATTCATGGCAGGGTTTTCCATTAGCAGAGATTGCGCAGAGGAGGCAAGTTGTCTGGAGGTAGTAAATTGGCACATGAATTTGCCAATTTGTGTATGACAGTGTGAGACGATTGTATATTGTATTGAGAGCTCTTGGATTAGAGTTTTGTATAATATTGTTTCATGATCCATGAAATATACATAATATATGATAGTGGGGTTTTTAGCTTTATGCTTTCCCGGTAAAACATCGGTGTTATGTGTGATTGATCTCTCTTCTTGATATTGCAATTGGCGATCGTGTTTTAATTTCCGCAATAATTTTAGTAGAAGCAATTTTGTATTTAATAGTGGCATATAATTGTTAGATCAAGAGAATCCAGTCACTACATAATTTGTATTAAAATTTCTACATGGTATTAGAGCATAGAAGATTGCAGAAGCTGAGTTTGTGATTGGATAGAATTCGAATTTGCAGAAATACTTTCTTGGTGCTATAGTTGATTCAAGATCGAAATGGCTTTCAATGGCTTGAGGTTAGAGTATGCACTTAAGGGAATCTTGAACTACATTGCTTGGAAGGACAGGATGGAGGCAGTACTCGAAGACAATGGCTTGAACGAATTCATTGACAAAGATGTTCCTAAGCCAGATGTTGCAGACGCTGCAAATCTTTATGCATGGAAAAAGAAAGTGGAAAAGGCGAGGAGGATCTTGTTGGAGGGAGTACGAGACCACATTGTCTCAAACCTCCATGGGAAAGACACGCCATATGCAATGTGGAATTCTTTGACGGATCTATTCCAAAACAGCAGCGACCATAGGAAATTGGTGCTCAAAGATAAACTCAAGAAGATCAAGATGGAGAAGGGAGACTCCATTCCAAAATATCTCACGAAGTTTGTCCAATGTCGGGATGAGCTGGGGAGTGTGGGAATAATAGTCGTTGATGATGATTTGGTGAGATTGGCTCTCCTAGGACTTCCCAAGAGTTGGCATAGTTATCAAGACTATGTCAATGGAAGGGAAAAATTGTCAGTTTGGGAATGACTATGGTCGGATCTAGTGCAAGAGGAGTTCAGGCAGAACACCAGAGATGGCTCTTCATCAAAGCATGATGATGAAGAGGATTGTTATTTGGCTACCAAGGCAAGGAGAGGGAAGGGGAAGAAAATACATTCAAAATCCGAGTCCAAAGGAAAGAAGCTAGTTTTGTCCAAAGTGAAGTGTTTTCATTGTCACGAACATGGGCATCTCACTACTAACTGTCCGCAGAAGAAGAAGAACAAGAAGGTTGTTGGAGCTACAGCTAGTGAGGCCCTTTCCTCGCAATTTGAACTTGACTTCTCTTTGATCGCATGCATGGATTCAAGTGAATTGGGATTGGTGTGGTATTTGGATAGTGGTGCTTCCTTCCACATGACGGGAGATAAGGAGCTTTCCAGTGACTTAGAGGAGAAAGATCTCAAAATGAATATAGAGATGGGCGACGATGGATGATATAGTGCGACTAGCATTGGTACCATTACCTTTCAAATGGATTCAAGTAAACCATTTCAATTGGAATATGTTATGCATGTTCCAGGTCTGAAGAAAAACCTGGTCTCGGTCACAATGTTGGAGGAAAAAGGCTATGACGTTGTTTTTAGCGATGGAAAATCTTTCCTGCGACATAAAACAATGGGTCAAGTCAAGAAGATAGGGATTCGATTTAAGAATCTCTACATGTTGGAGGTAGATGGTTGCGTAGCCATGATTGGCAAGGCATAAAAAGTGGTGAGTCAGGATGAGGGAGAATTATGGCACAGGTGATTGGGCCATCTTCATCATGGAGCCTTGAAGATCATGCAGAAAATATCTACTGGACTTCCAATGGGAACAATTTCTTAGTTAGATCAGTGCAAGGGTTGCACCATGGAGAAGTATGTAAAGTCCACCTTTCATGAAAAGGAGAACTGTGCTTCAGTGATCCTAGAGAGAGTTCACACATACATGTGTGGACCATTTTCAGTTGCTTCAACAAAAAAACATAAGTATTATGTTATTTTTGTTGATGACTTTTCTCGTAAATGTTGGATTTTCTTCATGCAGAAGAAGGATCAAACATTCTCAAATTTCTATGAATTTAAAGCATTGGTGGAGAAAGAGTTGAGGAATCAAGTGAAGGCTCTAAGGAGTGATAATGGTGGAGAATACATCTCTAACAAATTCAAAGACTTCTACAGAAAAGAAGGAATTCGAAGAGAAATCATAGCACCTCATAACCCACAGCAAAATGGGGTCGCGGAGAGGAAGAACAGAACGATCATGGGTGTAGCAAGAGCGATGTTGCATGATCAGGGCC
Organism: Picea mariana; assembly: GCA_032191745.1. NCBI lineage: Eukaryota > Viridiplantae > Streptophyta > Pinopsida > Pinales > Pinaceae > Picea > Picea mariana. The sequence continues at coordinate 11,882 of JASDQU010735887.1, read as the reverse complement.
TACCAATGCATTTGTGGGAGGAAGCATGCAACACTGTGGTTTATGTGAAAAACCATTGTCCTCATAGAGT
>JASDQU010735886.1:240242-250308 GCA_032191745.1 Picea mariana | reverse complement strand
ATAATGAATAATTTACACATGATATACTTTGTATAACTAAATGAATGCACACTGGAGGAGAATCAATGTTCCATAGTGGTGGTCTAGAGTGATATGGACACACAACAATAGTTACGGGAGGGAACTTCCACCTAGTCTAGTCTCTCAGGCAGTTATGGGAGTGAACTGCCACCTAGCTGAGTTAACTAGTCAACTAGTCTTTAGTTAACTGACTCAAAAAGTGTAGTGAGGATTAGATCAAGGAATCAAGGGTAATGCGCTAGTCTAGTGATGATATGAAGGAAAGTGCACATTATCATGGTGATGATCCCAATTTTTCATGGTGACAAAACCAATGCAGCATCTAAACTCAACTCAACTAGTCAAACTGAAGTGTCAACTGAAAGAGAATATTCTCCCCTAAAAGATAGGAGACTGGATAATGACAAATTATGACTAATAAACAAGAAAAAACCTTAGGAAAAAGAAATCCTATGTGTTTGTGAAGTAATTCCAACACAACAGTCCATATTAACTCTGCGACTCTGACCTTTGGAGGTTTCAGCACTAGACCATTCCAAATATCTTGATGTAAGACTTCGTTGAAGCGCATAATGCCTCCCTTCATATGTATGATATGAAGGCTGAGAGAGATCCATACTAGATCCCTAGATCGACGGTCCTTGTCGATTCATGACTTTGACCTTTGACTACTTACGAGGATTGTGGAGTCACATGTCCCAAAGTCCCAAAGCCAAAATGGCTAGCTCCTTTCAGGCTAGCACATGGTTCCTAGGCCCTCATCACATGGATAATTTGGGAATTCTAGGGGCTAAATACTAACCCTTTAGCAACAATAAGGTTAAGGAAATGGGCCCGAGCCCTCCGTAAGATGGGAAAATATTCTAAGGGAAAAACTCCCTTCTCCCATAGAATTCAAACTTAACATTCCCGCTAAGGTAAACTTCATAGGGTTTGCAGGACTTAGACATTTCAGTCGATTCTACCCAAATCTCTTACAGAATCACATCCCATGACTCTCTAACAGTTAAACTAAGATAAGTACAAGATCATATAAATATAACGGTTTACAGAAATAAAAGAACATTTCTAACAATTGTTCAAATAATGAGAAACTGAATCATAAACACAAACATTTCATCATCACATATAATATAATACACAGAGTATGAAAATACTTATCAAAAATGGAAAATGTGAAGCAAATGATAAAATGGATTCTTGTTTCCTCCCAATAATAGGCACAACCACTCCTACTGGATTTACCACTGGCCAACCCCGAGCTAAACCATGATGCTTTGAGAGAGATTCTTGCTCTTTGCTCCACAACAGTTAGGGACAAAGGTTACTCTCCTTCTCCCACAGAAACTGGGAAACTGGTTTTATCTAGTCCAAGCAAGTAGGTATGCACGAGTACTTTCTCAGTCACTTATCAGCCTCATTTATCATCTTATAGAGAAACCCTTCCCCAAGCTTCTTACAACTAGATCGAGCTTACTTCTCAACTTTTATTTCTAAAGTTCAGAATCAAAGTCTCCTCCTTCTCTTCTAAGGAAAGTGTTTTCTCTACTTCATGTTCTCAACCATCTATCTCTATCCCTTAATTACTTCATTTCTTTCCTTCCTCAGCAAGGTTGCGTGGGTCTGAATCCCCATTCGTGGTCAGGCCTGGAAGCCTTACAGATGGGTACCCTGCTCCATCTCCTCATTAACTCTTGAGGATGGCCTTCTAGATACTAGCCTGATTGGTAATTTATTTTTGGGTCAGAGGAATGTTGAGAAATTACTCCCAGTAGGTATTGGTCTAGTGAGGGCCATTTCAACCATACTTGGTTTCCCTGCACCATCTCTCTCATAGAATTCATGGTCTATCTTGGAAAAATTTCCCCCTTTCATCAATTGTGCAACACATATTCAAATTCAAATTCTATTAATAATAAAAAAATTATACATTGACCCTTTTATACAAAGTTTCATCAAATCAAACATTCACACATATTTAGTCTTCCATAGTCTCTTGGAAAATTATAGTTATATTTACAAACTAGGGAAAACATGAGTATATCAATCGCCTCCCCCTTAAAGGAACACCGTCCTTGATGTTCTACCTGCCGATGTGATCTGTATGTACAGAAGCAGACAAAAATGGATATGCATGTCTCATGGCTTCCTCCATTTCCCAATTAGCCTCATATGGGCCAAAGTGTTTCCAATGCACCTTGACCTGTGAAATGGTTCTATTCCTTAGTGGCATTTCATTCCTATCTATTATGCATTGATGTTATGGTAGGAAATATCCCCCGGGTTCCACATGAATCATAGACCAGTCAATAATATGATTAGTATCATGTACATACTTATTTAATAAAGAAACATGGAAAACATTATGTGCTTTCACTGTGGGAGAAAGTGTTAGCTGATAAGATATTGGTCCCACTCTATCCAAAACTTCAAAGGCTCCACAATACCGAGGTTCCATCTTGGCACAATCTCCCATCCTCAAGGAGCTTCTCCTGGTTCCAACCCGAAGATACACCTTATCCCCTATTTTGAACTCTCTAGGAATCCTTTTTAGGTCTACATAACTCTTTTGTCTATCCTGGGCTATCTTCAAATTTTGCCTAATCTGAATCACTTGTTGTTCCATTTCCCTTAGCATATCTGATGCGATTGTAACTATGTCTACTAGGTTTTTCTAGTTGATTGGAATGTTTCATTGCCTTACATAGAGGGCTTCAAAAGGACTCATTTTTAATGACTCTTGATAGCCATTGTTATAAGAAAATTATACCAGTGGTAGGTAGTCCTCCCATTTCTTGGGCCAATGCATTACATGAATCCTCAACATGTATTCTAATCCTTGGTTTACCCTCTCTGTCTATCCATCATTTTGAGGGTGATAGGCTATACTAAAGAGTAATTTTGTTTCAAAACCAACAAACAAATATTTACAAAAGTTTGAAGTAAAATTTGTATCTCTGTCAGATATAATCTCCTTAGGCATGCCATGCAGTATGTATATCTCTTTCATGAAGATGTTGGCAATATCTATTGCCTTACAAGTTGACTTGACAAGTATTAGTGAGTAGCCTTGCTCAGTTTGTCCACAACTACCATGATTTCATCGTTTTGTTTGGTTGATCTTGGTAATCCTATGATGAAATCCATGAAGATGGTTTCCCATTTCCATTCACTAATTGGCAAGGGATGCAACAACCCTGCTAGGTGTCAGTTATCTACCTTAACTTGCTGACATTCTAGACACTTACCCAAGTAATCAACTATGTCCTTTTTCAGTTCAGGCCAATAGAATAGCTTTCTAGTGGCCATGATCATTTTCTGATAACTAGGATGACCAGTATATGGTATTTTGTGTAGTTCATCCATTACGAACCTCTTCAAGTCGTCACAATTTGGAATGTACAATATTCCCTTTTAAGTCAGTTGGTCATCATCAAGCATATAATAACCTTAATACTTCATCCCTGTGTGCTCTTGCTTTAGGTATGATGTCATAGTCTTGAAAAATGCATATGTCTCTTGTGCAGTTTTGACCCTTTCTTTCATGTCTGATTCACTAGCGCTTACAACTACCAAGTGAACTACTTTCATACTTATACTAAGGGAATCAACCACCCTATTCTCCTTTCCTTTGATATGTTTGATTTCAAAATCAAAATCACTAAGGAGAGCCACCCACCTAGCTTGTATCACATTGAGTTTTGGTTGGTCAAATAAATACCTCAACCCACTATGGTCTGTCATAAGTACAAATATTCTACCTCAGAGGTAATGCCTCCACATTTTTAGAGCATGCACTATGGCATCCAATTCCATATCACGAGTCACATAATTTACTTCATGCTCGTTCAATTTTATGGAATCGTAGCAGATCACATGTACTTCTTGCATAAGGAATCATCCAAGCCCTTCCTTGTAGGATTCTGTACACACAAGGAAGTCTTTGTTTGGATATGCAATATTCAGTACAAGAACATTGGTTAGAAGGTATTTTATCTCTTGAAATATTTCCTCACATTCTATTGTCCAAATGAATTTAACCCTCGTTTTCTGAAGGGAGGTGATTGGGCAACCAATCTTGGAAAATCATTTTATGAACATCCTATAGTATCCTCCCAGACCCATAAAGGATATGATATCAGTTACACCCTTTGGGATAGGCCAATCCATGATGGATTTAATCTTGTCAGGGTTGGCTACCGCTCCTTCCTCAGAAATAACATGGCCTAGGTAGTGATTTTTTTCTGGAAAAAGTCACACTTACTGAGTTTGGTATAGAGTTGATGTTCTCTCAGTACTTGGAGTACTATCTTGAGATGTTCTTCATGATATTCTCTATTATTGGCATAGATTAGGATATCATAAATAAAAAACAATACAAACCTATCCAAGAAATTTATGAGTGTGTTATTCATTAATCACATAAAAGTGGTTGGTGCATTGGTAAGCCCAAATGGGACCACCACAAATTCATAGTGACCATACCTTGTCCTAAAGGTTGTCTTGTGGATGTCTTCATCTTTGATTCAGACTTGATGGTATCTAGAACTCAAGTCAATATTGGATAATATTGTAGCAACTCTTAATTGGTCAAACAAGTCATCAATCCTTGGAAAGGGATACTTATTCTTGATGGTCATCTTATTGAGTTTTTTATAATCTATGCACATTTTGAGTGTGACATCTTTAATTTTTACAAAAAAGGTTGGTGCTCCCCATGGAGACACACTAGGCCGTATGTAGCCTTTATTCGACATCTCCTTCAGCTGGAGTTTGATCTCAACTAGCTCTAGTGTACTCATTCTATAGGGTGTTCTAGACATTGTCACTACTCCGGGTACACGTTCTATTGAAAATTCAATATCCCTTCTTGGAGGTAGACCTGATACCTCTCTGGGAATACATATTTATAATCTCTCAATATGGGATGGTTCTCTAGGCTGGGTTTTTCATCTTCAATAGAGTTTAGTACTTGGATTGCATACAAGGGACATCCATTTTTGCAATACTTCTTCACTTGGAGGGCTGATATTTGTCTCACTAAGACGAGATTTTGAATCCCTTGTAGGGTTACCCTCATTCCTTCTTCACTTTCACACTCCAAAGTTTTACTGTAACATTCCAACTTGGTTTTGTGGGAAGCCAACCATTCCATGCCAATCAACAGGTCATAATATCCTAGAGGGAGTATGCTTAAGTTTTCTTGGGTGGGAAACCCACTCATGACCAATTGTCAGGCTGGTATGACCTCTGTTACTTTTCTTTTGGTTCCAATGGCTAGTTGTACCAGCCATGATTTAACATGTTTAACTTGTTGCAATTTACATTTCTCAATAGTTTGAGGGGAAAAATAACTCAAATTAGAACAAGGGTCAATTAAATTAGAAACATGATGGTTGGAAAACGTGCCTTCCATCTCCACCATTGAAGCTTGGTGTTCAACTTGTCTATTGTTCAAGGCTGCATAAATTTGTGGCATGCTCCTAGACACATCATTGATTGTGGTAGCCTCTTGGACATTGTGGACCCTCCCAAGGTACTGTTGCCTATGTGGACAATCCCTCAACATATGTTCCTCTCCACAACACAAATATTTCAATGTTTCTCTCTTCGTGTTATCAATCTTACTCAGAGTTGCTCTGAATGGTTTATTTCCACTCTAGGATGGAAAATTTTGCTGATACACACTTTTGGCATGAAGGCTCATCCTAGATCTCTTTCGAGGGTTATTTAATTTAGAGGGTTTAAACCCCTTCTTCTGGAATCTTGAATTGTCTTTCTTCTTCCAGTCTTCATGGGGTTTTGTCTTACTCTTGAATTTCTCATAGCAATACCTTGATTTTCGAATAGTATCTTCTAAGGTCTTTGGCTCATCAAATTTAATTATGTCCTAGTAGGACTGAGGTAAGAAACTAATGAATCGTTGCATATTTACCTTTTCATATTTTATGTAGGGAACATACCTCATCAACTTTAGAAAATTGTTGATATTCTCATAAATGTTGAGTTGTCCCAACTTGATTTCATAGAACTTCTTGGTCTTCCCATCAAAATACTTTTCTGATAGGTACTTCTTCTTGAAGTATTTCTCAAATTGTTTCCATGACAAGTCCTTCTCATGGAATCGTGTCACATTCCTAAGGTCCTCCCACCAAATGGAAGCCTTCCCATTCAGGTTGAAAATGGCTATCTGAGCCTTTAAGTTTTCAGAGTAGTCATGGACTCCGAAGTACTTCTTCAAGCCGAGTAGTCAAAATTTTGCTTCTTCCCCCTTCTTAATCTCTCCATTGAAGGTGGGTGGTTTGGATTTCTTCAATTTTTTAGGGTCATGACTCTTGGGATGTTTCCTCTTCTTTCCTCTTGTCTAAGAATGGGAACTAGTTTTACCACTAGAATATTCCTTGGAGTTGTTAGTTTCCTCACTAGAGGAATATTCCATTAGATGTCTCTTGGCTCCATGTTTGGCCTTCTTTGAGGTGTTCCTCCTAGTTTGTCCACTTTCAGGACCATGATTATGTATCTCAGATGGACTTGGAGTTTTGTTAGTATGATGGTTGTCCACATGACTGGCAACTGGACCATGTTGTAGTTTCATTTGTATATCTGATAGACTTTGTAGTAGGAGTGCATTAATTTTTTTATGTTTTTACTTCTCCTTTATCAACCTTTCATTGTTAGCCTTATAACTCTGTAATTTGGCCATGAGGCTTCTTACGGTTTTGTCCAAATTTGGAGGGGTTTCCACCACCCTCCTTTCATCATATTCTTCCTCTCTATTGTGGGATCTCTCCCCCAACTCCTGATGTATCACCATCCTTTACGTTGTAGTTATCATGTTTTTCACTGACTTCTTGAGTGAAGATAAAACATTTTATGTTAGTTACTAACCTACCAATTCATGAACAACACATATCGTTGCAAGGTGAAGTCAGTTATTTATTTGGAAACATTAGCCACCTACAGTGCAGACTTCCAAAACATATATCAATCAGCAAAAGGGGTAAGGTAGGGTGTTACCCCATAAGTTCTTTAATAATAGTTTTATGTGAATTGTGCATGAGCCCAAGCAGGCCAAGTGTTTTTTCCATTCTCTGATACCAATTTGTAATAGACCCAACCCCTAAATAGTCTTTCTAGGGGTGGGGCATCAAGTTTTCACTTTCCTTGGTTCATATTCGGTCCCTTGCTTAAGAAAAAACCTCTTAAAGGAACTTCCCAAAGATTACATCTCTCACTAGTGATTAAGCCAACTAGTGGGATCCTCCTTGTGACCTCGGGCTAAAAACAGAGAGCTAAGAGCTCATGTTAGCAATTTTTCAGCGCTTCGGAAGTTCCCAGACTTCGAGAGTTCCCAAAATTGTTGTCAAAATATCAGATCACTGAACCACAGAGGATATCCAAGGTCCACATACTCCATTGAGATCCAATGGAAAGGAGGGGAATTCGACGATCTACGTGTAATACACCTTTTTCGAAATCCCCAAAATGTCAAAATATCACCACGTGCCCCTAGCCCCTCGACAATCAACGATCAAAGGTTCTCATCGAGAATTCCCTTTTCCCACACTATGCCAAGCTCCCAAAATCCCAATGTATCACCACATGGCCTTGTCCCATCGGTGATCGACATTCAATTATTTGCATTGGACATTCCTAAATTTTACCATGCCCCTCCTCTTCCGAACTCCTAAAGCTATCCAAACTCCTAGAATCCTAGACATGTCACCATCCATGCAGGCTAGGAGGCCACAGACCAAAAATTGACACATGGTGAGATTCCAAGGATGACACGTGTCTGTGATAGGGGGTGACATGTGTCATTCTCTAACAAGCACAACATGTGTGTGAACCGTCCAAAACTGGGTGACACGTGGCACACGTAATGCAAATCCATGTCACCTTGAATGACATCATCAAGCCACATCATCTTAGACCATTAATTTTCCATCCCTTCGATCTAATGTTTGGTAGGATTCTACATAGATCCTTAGATCTACGACTCTCATTATTTCATGGCTTTGAGCTTCGACGCCTACCAAATCCTCTTGATGCAAATCCTTCTAAGAGTCGAGTCCCCATACTTTCGTATCTTGTGTCATGTGTCCTCTTTGATTAACGGTTGATATTTACTTCAGTGTTCATGACTTTGACGGTTTTCACACCTTGAAAATCATCGGCCAAAATCCTCTAGAGTACAAAGTATCTGGAATGCGAGATTGCTTACCACATACCCCATCATCCAATGGTCCTATTGCAACTATCAATACTTGACGGGGAAAAAATAGGGGCCACGCTCGCTCCACGATGTGTTCCTGGTTAGTCGGGTAGTCAAAGGTGGGTCCCTTAGATTGATGGTTCAGAAGGATCCCGAAGGATCTAAGGATTGACCACCTGCGTTACTTCGACTATTCAGTATTCGAGAGTTCAGTGAGTGTGTCTCCCATATTCCCCTCTAGAACACACCAGATATATGGACACATGTTCCTCTAGTTTCAGTGGTCCATATTAACTCCGCAACTACAACCTTCAAGGGTTTCGGCACTAGACCATTCCAAATCTCCCGAATTAATACTTTGTCGAAGCACTTAATGTCTCCCTTCCTATGTCCTATATGAGGGTCGAGAGAGAACCATATTGGATCCCCGAATCAACGGTCTTCATAGATTCGTGACTTTAGCCTTCGAGTACTTTTGAGGATTGTGGATACACAAGTCACGAAGTCTCGAAGCCGAAATGGCTAGCTCCTTTTGAGATAGCACAAGGTTCCTAGGCCCTGGTCACATGGATACATTGGGAATTATAGGGGCTAAGTGATAACCCTTTAGAAACAATAAGGTTAAGGACATGGGCATGAGCCCTCAGTCAGATGGGAAAATAGTCTAAGGGAAAAATTCCCTTCTCTCACAGAATTCAGACTTAACATTCCCACTAAGGTAAACTTCACAGGGTTTGTAGAACTTAGAAATTTCAATCAATCCTACCCCAACTCTCTTGCGGACTCATATCCCATGAATATCTAATAGTTAAACTGAGATAAGTCCAAGATCACATAGATATAACAGTTTACATAAATCAAAGAAAATTTCTAATAATTGTTCAAATATTTAGAAATTGAATCATAAACACAAACATTTCCTCATCACATCCAATATAATACACAAAGTATGAAAATAATTATCAAAACTGGAAAATGTCAAGCAACTGCTGAAAGGGGTGCATGTTTCCTCCCAACCATAGGAACAACCACTCCTATTGGATTTACCACTAGCCACCCCCGAGTTAGACCATGATTCTCTGAGAGAGATTCTTTCTCTTTTCTCCACAACAATTAGGGACAAAGGTTACTCTTCTTCTCCCACAAAAATTGGGAAACTAGTTTTCTCTGCTCCAAGAAAGGAAGCCTGCATGAGTACTTCCTTAGTCACTCATCATCCTCATTTATCATCTTGTAGAGAAACCCTTCCCTAGGCTTCTTACAACCATATTGAGCTTACTGCTCAACTTTTCTTTCTCAACTTCAGAATCAAAGTCTCCTCCTATTGTTCTCAAGAGAGTGTTTTCTCTACTCTGTTGTCTCTCCCATCTGTCTCTGTCCCCGAATTAACTCATTTATTTCCTTCCTTAGAAAGGTTGCATGGTTCTGAATCCCCATTCGTGGTCAGGCCTGGAAGCCTTACAAATGGGTACCCTACCCTATCTCCTCATTAACTCTTGAGGATGGCCTTCCATCTACCATCGTGACTGGTAATTTGTTTCTGGGTCAGGGGACTGTTGAAAAATTACTCCCAGTAGGTACTGGTCTTGTGCGGGTCATTTCAACCATAATTGGTTTCTCTGCACCATCTCTCTCATATCATTCATGGTCTATCCTGGAAAAATTTCCCCCTTTCATCAATTGTGCAACACATATTCAAATTCAAATTCTATTAATAACAAAAAATTCATACATTGACCCTTTTATACAAAGGTTCATCAAATCAAACATTCACACATATTTATTCTTCCATAGTCTCTTGGCCAATTATAGTTATATTTACAAACTGGG
>JASDQU010735886.1:207731-219612 GCA_032191745.1 Picea mariana | reverse complement strand
AACCACTTTTATGTGCTTAATGAATAATGTACTCAGTAAATTCTTAGACATATTTGTATTGGTTTTCATTGATGATATTATAATCTATTCTAATAATAGGGAAGAGCATGAATAACAGCTTAAGTTAGTACTTCAAGTACTAAGAGAACATCAACTCTATGCTAATTTTATTAAGTGTGATTTTTTTCAGAAACAAGTCCATTACTTAGGCCATGTTATTTATGAAGAAGGGGTGGTAGTTGATCCTGACAATATTAAATCCATCATGGATTGGCCTACCCCAAAGGATGTATCTAATATCAGATCCTTTATGGGCCTATAAGGATACTATAGGATGTTTAGAAAAGGATTTTCCAAGATTGGTTTCCCAATCACTTCCCTTCAGAAAAAGGGAATTAAATGCATTTGGACATTGGAATGTCAAGAGAGATTTCAAGAGCTAAAATACCTTCTAACCAATGTGCATGTGTTGAAGATCGCCGACCCAAACAAGGACTTCCTTGTGTGTACTTATGCCTGCAATGAAGGGCTCAAAGGAGTCCTTATGCAAGAAGGACATGTGATTTTCTACGAATCCAGAAAATTGAATGAGAGTCAAGAATGCACAAGAAATCGATGCATTCTTCGAGATTGTAAAATCATACTTAGAACAAGAGCCCACAGGGATCAAGTATGATGGTTATCAAATGTTGAATGATGACCTTATAACTTACAAAGGTAGGATGTATATCGTGAATTAGTGATGACTTGAAGAGCTTCAAGATGGATGAACTACACAAAATACCATATACTGGTCATCCTGGTTATTAGAAAATGATTATGGCCACTAGGAAACTATTTTATTGGCCAAGACTGAAGAAGGACGTAGCGAATTACTTGGCTAAATGTCTAGAATGTCAGATGGTTAAGGCAGAACACCAGCATCCAACATAGTTGTTGCAGCCCCTATCAATTCCAGAATGGAAGTGGGAAACCATCTCCATGGATTTCATCACCAGATTACCAAAATCGTCTAAGAAGAATGATGCCATCATGGTAGTGGTGGAAAAATTGAGCAAGGTTTCTCACTGTATTCCTATCAAGTCAACTTGCAAGGAAATAGATATTTTCAGTATTTTCATGAAAGATATATTTAGGCTGCACGACATGCCTAAGGAGATCATATCTGACAAAGATAAAAAATTTACTTTGAGCTTCTGTAAATATTTAATGGATGGTTTTGAAACTAAATTATTGTGTAGCACAACCTATAACCCTCAAAATGATGGAAATATAGAGTGGGTAAACCAAGTATTAGAGTACGTTGAAGGATGCACGTAATGCATCAGCCTAAGAAGTGGGAAGAGTACCTACCACTGGTAGAATTTTCCTACAACAATGGCTATCAAGAATCATTGAAGATGAGCCCTTTTGAAGCCCTCTATAGTAGACAATGCAAGATTCCAATCAGATGGAATAATATAGTAGATAGAATTACAACCAGACTAGACATGCTAAAAGAAATGGAACAACAAGTAATTCAGATAAAGAAAATTCTGAAAATAGCTCAGGATAGACAAAAAAGCTATGCAGATAGAAAGAGGACTCCTAGAGAGTTTAAAACAGGGGATCACATGTATCTCCAAGTTAGATCCATGAAGATATCCTTGAGAATGGGAGTTTTTTCCAAGATGACACCTCGATATTGTGGACCCTTTGAAATTTTGGATAGAGTGGGACCTGTATCCTATAGGCTAGCACTTTCTCCCACCACAAAGACACATAATGTTTTCCATGTTTCATTATTGAAGAAATATGTACATGATTCTAATCATATTATTGACTGGTCTGTGATTCAAGTGGAACCAAAGGGATAATTCCTTCAAGAACCTCAATTCATAATAGACAGTAAGAAAACCCCACTCAGGAACAAAACCATTGCACAGGTCAAGGTGCAGTGGAAACACTTTGGCCCAGATGAGGCTACATGGGAAATGGAGGATGCCATGAAACAAGCATATCCATTTTTGTTTACTTCTATACATATAGAGCACATCGACAGATAGAAAATCAAGGACGATGCTCCTTTAAGGGGGACGGAATTGTAATACCCTTGTTTCCCCCAATTTGTAAATATAACTATAACTAGCCAAGAGACTATGGTGGACTAGATATGTGTGAATGTTTGATTTGATGAACCTTTGTATAAAAGGGTCAATGCATGTATTTTTTGTTATTAATAGAAAATGGACAAGTGTTGCATAACTACTGAAAGGGGGGGGGGGTGTTTCCAAGATAGACCATGGATGCTATGAGAGAGATGGTGAGGGAAACCAAGAATGGTTGAGATGAACCTCACCAAACCAATACCTTACTAGATGTAATTTCTCAACAGTCCTATGACCCATAAATGAATTACCAGACATGATGGTAGTTGGAAGGCCCTCCTCAAGAGTTAATGAGTAGATAGGGTAGGGTACCCATCTGTAAGGCTTCTAGACTTGACCACAAGTTGTGGATTGGGACCCATGCAACCTTGTTGAGGAAGGAAAGAAAGAAAGTTATTCGGGGGACATAGGAAGATCGACAAGGAAGAAGAGTGGAGAAAGTGATCTCCAGAAGAGAAGAGAGTAATTTCAACTTTGGATTTGAAAGGAAAACCAAGAAGAAATCTCATTCTGGGTGCAAGAAGCCATGGGAAGTATTTTTGCTACAAGTTGATAAATAAGGCTGACGAGTGACTGTGGAAGTACTCATGCAGACCTCCTTTTTTGGTATAGAGAAAACAAGATTCCAAGATTCTATGGGATGATGAGATTAACCTCCGTACCTGACTATCGTTGAGCANCAAGAAGCCATGGGAAGTATTTTTGCTACAAGTTGATAAATAAGGCTGACGAGTGACTGTGGAAGTACTCATGCAGACCTCCTTTTTTGGTATAGAGAAAACAAGATTCCAATATCCTATGGGATGATGAGATTAACCTCCGTACCTGACTGTCGTTGAGCAAGGGGAAAGAGTCTCTCTCAGAGCATCATGGTCTAGCTCGGGGGTGGCTAGCGGTAAATCCGTCTGGAGTGGTTGTGCCTATGGTTGGGTGGAGACAAGCACCCCTTTCAACAGTCACTTTAGGGTTTCCAGTTTCTAATAAGTATCTTCATACTCTGTGTAATGAAATGGATGTGATGGTTGAATGTATGTGTTTATGGTTAAGTTTTATAGTGTTTGAACAATTACTAGAAATGCTCATTTTCTTCTGTAAACTGCTATATTTACAACATGGTCTTATGTTTGCATCAGTTTAACAACTAGAGAGATATGGGATGTGATTTTATAAGTGAGTCTAAGTATAGGCTACGGTTTATGCATTGGATGGAGATTTCCTAAGGGGACTTTTCCCCATGAGGGACTTTGAAGTGTAAGGGTTGGCATTGGTTTAGCTAGATTATTTTAGTTCTATCGACCACTTGACATCCCTTTGTGGGAAGACTAATATTGAATTTGGTGGAAGTAGGGTACCTCCATCAGACCCTTCACCTGCACGACCAAGGGCTCATTCCCAGGTCCTTAACCAATTCACAACTAAGAGATCAGTGTGTATCCCATGATTATTTTTGGAAGACCTGTGTGACCAAGGTCTGGGAACCATGTGCTAGGCCCGAAAAAAACTAAGTCTTTCTGGCTTCGGCACTCTAGGAGTTTGGAGCTTCAGAGTGTTACAACCTTACCATTTTCAAACCAGCTGAAGGAAACTTGTTGACATGGTCAACCATGAGGCTGACCAATGTCTGGCAGTTTCCCTAACCCTAGAAGAATAGACATGTCCCACCATTAAACTTGGACTCACTCACCAATTGTGAAGTAATGCAAGTCACAGATCCAAGGGTATTTGGTAGTTTCCCTAGCCGTTGTATCTATGACAAATTCAACTACAACTCTAACCACTTCAAGGGAACAACAATGTCATGACCCCAAATTCGCCGAATGTCGGAGTTGCAAATTGATTAGGGCCATGGATCTGGGAATCCATTGGGAATCAATCTCAACTGTTAGATCGAACTTAGTGAAGAGGTATTTCTAAGTACTTTGTCAAAGTCCCACTTCAGGAGAATAGAGGTGGCTTAACGCCAAAAATTATGAATGTCGAAGTTGCAAACTAATGTGGATCGCTGATCTAACAACACTTTGGGATCCCTCTCAATCGCCCAATCAACCAAGAAGAAGGCCTCATGTACAACACTTCGACGAAGTCTTACTCTGGGAGGAAAGGAGTGTGGAGCAGGTAGAAACCCCCGAATGTTGGAGCTACGAAGTGACAAGGGTTGTATATGTAGGAAATTTTTGGGACCTCCCCCGACCGTCAAATCTAGGTCATGGTCATCCCAGTGCTGACCACTTTGAGAGTAAGGAGGAAGTCACACCACAGATCCCTCAAACACTGAAGTTACGAAGTAACGCAGGCCATTGATCCAGGGGTTATGTGGACACACCTTGACTGTGAGATAGAAGTGATTGGAAGGATATCAATCTGCAGTGATGTGGCATAGTGACATCATATAGGGTGACATGGACCCACAATCAATGTGCCACATGTCACTTAGATTCGTTTGTTTCACAGACCCTATAGGCCCATTAACACATGACACATGTCACCCACTGAAGGGGCCATGTGTCATCTCTGTCTTGCCACGTATCACACCTTTCCTTCGTATCTAGTACATCACCACATGTGAGGGTGGACCCTTCAGGAGTCTAAGACTTTGGGGCTCCAGAGGTTTGGAGTGTATTTTCGAGGATAAGCCAAGAGGCCCAAAGGTGGGAGCCACGTGGGGAGATTATGGGTTCCTTATGAACTTCGGGGGGGTTCAAAACTCTAGGAGACTTGGAATGCTAGAACATATTCTCCTGAAAAGGGTTGAAGGTTGGAGCTACGTGGCAGCACCTCAGGAGTTTGGGAAATTCAGGACTCGAGAGAACATGTGTGTTCAAAAGAAAGGGGACGTTCAAGGTCAAATGCTGAACTCCTCTCTAGCCTATGTGTTAAATAAGTAACAAGCCCCGGTCGTTGGATTGGATGGTGGGTGGACTAATTCCCCCCACCCTTAACTTGAGCTAGTGTGCATAACATATTATATGTTTTTCATATTAACTCTCCCCACCCCCACCATGATTTATTATGCATACCATATAATATTTTTTTCATACTAACTCCCCTAACCCACACCCTCATATAGAAAAACATATTTTATTTTTTTCATTATAACTCCCCCACCCCCACCCCCACCCTCATATATGAAGGTGGGGGTGGGGGCAGTTAGTATGAAATTGTTTTTATATGTTTTGCATACTAACTTAGATTGTGGGTGGGGGGAGATAGTATACTAATTCCCCCTACCTACACCCTCATATATGTATATGTTTTGCATACTAACACAGGGTGTAGGTGGGGGGATCTAGTATACTAACTCCCCCCACCTACACCCTCATATATGTATATGAGGGTGGGGTTGTAGGGAGTTAGTATGAAAAACATATTTATATTTTTCATATTAACTCCCCTTAACGTTGGGGGTGGGGAGAATTAGTATGCAAAACATATTATATATTTTTCATATTAACTCCCCCCAACCCCCAATGTGGGGGTGGGGGAAGTTAATATGAAAAATATCTAATATGTTTTGCATACTAAATCCCCCCATCCCCACCCTCATATATAACATGGAGGTGGGGAGAGTTATTATGAAAAATATATAATATGTTTTTCATACTAACTCCCCCCACCCCGACTATAAGGGTGGGGGTGGAGGGAGTTAGTGTGAAAAACATATTATTCTTTTTGCATACTAATTGACCCCACCCTCATATATGTATATGAGAGTGAGACACTATGAGGGTGGGTCACTATGAGGGTGGGTGTGGGGGGCGTTAGTATGCAAAACATACTATATATTTTTCATACTAACTCCCCCCACACAGACTGACATATATGTATATGAAGGTGGGGGTGGGGGAGTTCATATGAGGTTATGTTTTTCATACTAACTACCTCACCCCCACCCTCGTGTACCATAATATATGAGGGTGGTCTTGGGGGGAGTTAGTATGAAAAACATATACTTACATATGAGGGCAGGGGTGGGGAGAGTTAGTATAAAAAAAATATAATATGTTTTGCATGCTAACTCACCCCACACCCACTCATATTACATGATGGTGAGGGTGCAGGTGGGGGAAATTATTATGCAAAACATATAATGGGTGGGGGTGGAAGAAGTTAGTATGCATAATATATTATATGTTTTTCATTCTAACTTTTTCCACTCCCAATATGAGGGTGTGAGGAGTTATTATGAAAACCATATAATGGGTGGGGTTGGGGGGAGTTAGTATGAAAAATATTAGGAAATGAGGAACACATATTATATATTAACTCCCCATAATGTTAGGGGTGGGGGGAGTTAATATTCAAAACATATTATATATTTTTCATATTAAATCCCCCCACCTCCTTGTTATATATAAGGGTGGGGATGGGGGGAGTTAGTATGAAAAACATATTATATATTTTCATACTAACTCCCCCATCCCCACCCTCATATATAACATGGAGGTGGGTTGAGTTAATATGAAAAATATATAATATGTTTTTCATACTAACTCCCCCCACCCCCACTATAAGGGTGGGGGTGGAGGGAGTTAGTATGAAAAACATATTATTGTTTTTGCATACTAACTGACCCCACCCTCATATATGTATATGAGGGTTAGCCACTATGAGGGTGGGGGTGGGGGAATTAGTATGCAAAACATATTATATATTTTTCATACTAACTCCCCCCACTCGCACTGGCATCTATGTATATAAGGGTGGGGATGGGGGAGTTCTTATGAGGTTATGTTTTGCATAATAACTATCCCACCCCCACCCTCATGTACCCTAATATATGAGGGTGGTCTTGGGGGGAGTTAGTATTCAAAACATATACTTACATATGAGGTAAAGGGTGGGGAGAGTTAGTATCAAAAAATATAATATGTTTTTCATGCTAACTCACCCCACCCCCACCCTCATATTACATGAGGGTGAGGGTGAAAATGGGGGTAATTATTATGAAAAACATATAATGGGTGGGGGTGGGGGTGGGGGGAGTTAGTATGAATAACATATTATATGTTTTGTATGCTAACTTTGCCCACCCCACAATATGAGGGTGTGAGGATTTATTATGCAAAATATACAATGGGTGGGGGTGGGCAAAGCTAGTATGAAAAATGTTAGTAAATAAGGAACACTTCCACAATAAACCTAACATAAGAGAGGAAGAAACATTTAATCAAGAAATTAAATGGCAAAGAAAACACACAATACACAAAGATTTTATGTGGAAACCCAAACGGGAAAACCAACATTCCTTGAGTGTTTTTCTCTCTTGTTGTCTTATTCCTTCAAAATAAAAGGTTACATGTCTAACCTTGGTATACACCTAAGACACAATATACATCGTACCTACTTTCTTTTCGAAAGAGCAACCTTGTAGCCAATTCAACTTACATATACATGACCAACAACCTCTAAAATGTTTTATCTAAAGATTATATTTTACAGCATTACAACACACCTTATTTATAATATTTACATTAGGTAAACCCTAAATAAAGGCACCCAAAAACGATTACATATCCTTGTAGATCATTGGATACAAAACCCACAGATCTTAGGATTTTGTTACACTTGACTCTAAGCCAGTTTACCAGTTGATTACTAGTCGACCTCCATTCGGTCTTCAGTCGGTTTCCATGAGCTTACATGTTGACCTCTTTTTAGTTTAGCTCTTTGAATTTTTGTTGATTTCTTTGAATTTGACTTTACCCGGTCAATCCACCTCGACCTTCAAATTTCACTACAAAGAACACAGCAACTCAAAATTCTCCCACTTGTTGTCTTCTTTGCCGAAACTGAGAGATTTATGAACTCTCATTCATAGACCCAGGGAAACCATTCCCATTGCCTCTCTGCACCAAGCAAACTTCACATCACTCACAAACTTGGTCAAAGTATCTGCTATGTTTTCCAACATGTATAGTTTCTCCAATAGCACGTTTTTTCTTTCCACCATGTCTCTCACAAAATGGTGTTGTAAATCAATGTGCTTATTCTTGGAATGATAAGATGGGATCTTTGTCAAAAATATTTCACTTTGACTATCTCAACTTATCTTCATAGATTTCTTCTCAAACCCGATTCCTAAACACAACCTTTGTAGTTGTACTTCTTATTTGCTTCCATGAGTGGCTTCCATGTATTTAGATTTTGTTGTTCACAAGGCTACGACCGCTTGTCACCTACTCATCCAGTTTATTTCTCCACCAAACATCTTCAACACATATCTACTAGTCTAACTTCGGTGATCCATATCTCCAGCCCAGTCCATGTCAACAAATCCATGTACATTTAATTCACTACCTCCTCTAGGTTTTCCTTGGTAGAATATAACATAGTCTTTTGTGCCACACAAATACCTGAATGGGGTGTTGGGGGGGAGTATACAAAAAATATAATATTTTTACTCCCCCCACCCTTATATGTGGGGGTGGGGCACATTAATATGAAAAACACATAATATGTTTTCCATACTAAGTCTCCCCACCCCCACCCTCATACAGGTGGGGGGATTTAGTATAGAAAACATATAATAATTTGTTTTTCATACTAACTCCCCCCCCACACACCCTGATATAATGAGTTAGGGGGAGTTAGTATGAAAAATGTGGGTGGGGTGAGTTAGTATGGAAAACATATAACATATTTCACACACTAACTCCCCTCACCCCCACCCTCATATTACATGAGGGGGAGGGTGTAGATGGGGGGAATTATTATGAAAAAAATATAATGGGCGGGGGTTAGGGGAGTTAGTATGCATAACATATTATATTTTTTTTATGCTAACTCTCCTCACCCCCAATATGAGGGTGTGAGGGGTTATTATGCTAAACATATAATGGGTGGGGGTGGGGGGAGTTAGTTTGAAAAATGTTAGGAAATGAGGAACACTTCCACACTAAACCTAGAAGAAGAGAGGAAGAAATATTTAATCAAGAAAGTAAATGATAAAGAAACCACACAATACACAAATATTTTACTCTATAAACCCAAATGGGAAATCCAACATTCCTTTAGGGTTTTTCTCTCTTGTTGTCTTATTCCTTCAGAATAAAAGGTTACATTCCTAACCTTGGTCTAAACCTAAGACACAATCGAAACCATACCTTCTTGTTTTACACTAGAAAAACCCTATAGCCAATTTAGCTTACATCTACATGACCAAAAACCTCTAAAATGATTTATCTAAAGATCAACTTTTATAGCATTACAACACGCCTTAGTTATAAGCTTTACAATAGGTAAAACCCTAAATAAAGGTGCCCAAAAAGGGTTACAGATCCTCGCATATCATTGGCTACAAATCCCACCAATATTGGGATTCTACTACATTTGACTCTAAGTAGGTTTACCAGTCGGTTCCCAGTCGACCTCCATTCGTTCTTCAGTCTATTTCCATGCACCCGCTTATTTTCCTCTTGTCGGTTGACCTCTTCGAATTGTTGTCGATTTCTTCGACTTCAAATTTACCTAGTTGATCCACCTCTATATTTGACTTTATTTGCAAAGAATATAACAACCCAACATTCTCCCAATTGTTGTCTTCTTTGATAAAACCGAGAGATTTATGAACTCTCGTTCACAGACCCGGGGAAACAATGCCCATTTCCTCTTTGCACCAAGAGAACTTCACAACAATCATAGACTTGGTCAAAGAATCTACTATGTTTTCTAGCATGTCTACTTTCTCCAGAAATACCTTATTTCTTTCCACCACGTCTCTCATGAAATGGTATTGTACATCAATGTGATTAGTCTTAGAATGATAAGTTGGGTTCTTTTCGAGAAATATTTCACTTTGCCTATGACAACGTATCTTCATAGCTCTCTTCTCAACCCTGATTCCTAAACATAGCCTTTGTAGCCATACTACTTCTTTTCTTCCATGAGTGGCTTCCATATCACTTACTCATCCAATTGATCCTCCACCAAACATCTTGAACACATACGCATTGGTCGACCTTCACCAATTAATATCTCTAGCCCAGTCGACGTTTGAAAATCCATGTACATTTAATTCATTGTCTCCTCTAGGTTTTCCTTGGTATCATATAGCATAGTATTTTGTGCCTCACAAATACCAGAATACCCTCTTGAAAATTGTCCAGTGCTCCTTTCCAGGTGTCGACATGTATCTACTCAACACTCCCACTACATGAGAAATGTTTGATCGAGTGCATACCATCGCATACATTATACTACCAAAATCACTTGCATAGGGAACATGTGCCATGTCCTCTATTTCCTCCTATGTCCTTGGACATTGTTCAACAATTATCCTTTCTCCCACGGGAATTGGAACCTTCATAGGTTTGCAATCGTGCATGTTGAAACGTTTCAATATTGTTTCAAGATACTTTTTCTAGTTCAACCAGAGCTTTCTAGTTGTTGGATCTCTCTTGATCTCCATTCCCAAAATGAATTTCATTGCAACAATATCCTTCATGTAGAACTTGGAGGATAGCTACCTCTTCACCTCCTTTATTTCTTTCTTATTGTTTCCAATCATCAACATGTCATCAACATACAATGCTACATATATGAAACACCCACCTTATTCTTTGGAATATATGCAGTGATAAACTTTTCTTCTCACAAATCCCAAACTAAGGATGTATGTCGAATTTTTGGTACCACATCCTTGGTGATTGATTTAGACCATAAAGATATATTTTCAATTTGCACACCAAATATTTCTTTCCCCTTACTAAAAATCCTTTAGGTTATTTCAGGAACATTGTCTTTACATCCATCTGTTCTATTTCCAAGTCAAATGGTGCAACCAGAGACATTAGTACTCTAATGGAAGTTAATTTTGCAACTGAGGAAAAAATATCACTGAAGTCGACTCCTTTGACTTGGGAATATCCTTTCTCTACCAGTCAAGATTTGAATTTCTCAACTTGACCTATGATGTTCATTTTCTTCTTGAATACCTACTTGATACCAATGCGATTTCTTCCATTTGGTAATATGACTAAATACCATGTCTCATTTTTATGCAAGGATTCCATTTCTTCAACCATGGCATCCTTCCATAGTTTTCTCTTTTCTTAGTCGATTTCCTCCTCGACTGACTTAGGCTCTTCGTTAGTGGCAATTAACATGAATGTAGAAAAAAATTCAAGTGGACTATACCTTTCAATTGGTTTTCTCACTCGTTATGACCTCCTTACAACTGGGGTTAGTTTTTCCACATATTCATCTAATTTAGTCAACTCATCTGAATTAGATTCTTTGTTCCTTAGTTCAAACTACACCTTCTTTGGATTATTCTCTATTTGATCCATCACTTCAGACTCAAACTTCCTTCCAACTTCTCTGAAGACCACATCTTGACTGTACACTATTTTCCTTGATGCAAGATCCCAGATCTTATATCCTTTCATTCCTTCTTTGTATCCAAGGAAAATACACTTGACTACCTTCTTGTCCAACTTGATCCTCTTTTCCTTGGGAACGTGCACAAATGCATTACAACCAAATATTTTGAGATGTGAAACCGAAGGATTATTTCTCGACCATGCCTCATGTGGATTTTGTTCGACTAGATTCGATGAAAGAGACATATTCACTAGATATTTTGTAGTGTCAGCTGCCTCTACCCAGAATTCTTGTGCAATCCCAACACCACTAAGCATGCTCCTTGCCTTGTCCATCAATGTTCTGTTCATTCTCTCAACAACTCCATTTTTTTGTGGGGTATACAGTTTGGTATTTTGGTGTGATATGCCACA